>VZDJ01000019.1:1029816-1045695 GCA_008694505.1 Cyanoderma ruficeps | reverse complement strand
ACCTCGCTGAACCCTCGGACTGGACCCCGCTGAAGCCCCGGACTGGAGGTGCTGGACCCTCCAGGCCACTGCTGAGCCCCCCGGAGTGACGGGGCTGAGCCCCCCCGGACCCCGCTGAAGCCCCGGGCTGGCGGTGCTGACCCCCGGGCGATGCTGAGCCCCCCGGGCCGGTTCTGAGCTCGGGGCTCCGCCGCAGGTGAGGCCGGCGGGGCCGTGCCGGGATCCCCTGGCTCCCGGCTCCGTTATCCTTAGGGATCACCTGGCTCCCGGCTCCGTGATCCCGAGGGCTCCCCTGGCTCCCGGCTCCGTGATCCCGAGGGATCCCCCTGGCTCCCGGCTCCATTTTCCCGAGGGCTCCCCTGGCTCCCGGCCCCCTTATCCCGAGGGCTCCCCTGGCTCCCGGCTGCTCTCTCTCCCCCCGCTGTCCCTGATCCCGCCTTTCCCGGGAGCTTTGCCTAATCCTGGCTGAGCCGGGCTGGGCCGGGCTCAGCGAGGTGTGACCGCCCCGACCCGATCCCGGCGCCGGGATCTGCTCGGGATCTCCCCAGGGAAGCGCCGCCGGCTCCGCTGGGCCGCCGGGGGGGATCCCAAATATCCCTGGAAAACAGCGCGGGGGCTGCTGAGGGTAGGATGGAGCGGCGTTTTATCCCTCTCATCCCTAGGTTTCCCTGGAATGGCGCTTTGGGGTTCTCAGGGTTCCCTGGAATAACGTTTTGGGTTGTGGATTTCAGCCGTAGGTTTCCCTGGAATTCTGGGCTGCCAGGATTCCCTGGAAAAACGTGTTGGGCTGTCAGGATTCCCTGGGGTAGCACTTGAGTCTGTCAGGATTCCCTGGAATCGCGTCCTGGGCTATTCCAGCCGCAGGTTTCCCTTTTGGACTGTGGATTCCAGCCGTAGGTTTCCCTGGAATTCTGGGCTGGAAAAACGTTTTGGGCTGTCAGGATTCCCTGGAATCGCGTCCAGGCGTTGCTTTCCCTGGAATGATGTTTTGGACTGTCAGGATTCCCTGGAATCGTGCTGGGATTATTCCGGCTCAGCTTTCCCTGGAATGATGTTCGGGGCTGTCAGGATTCCCTGGGACAGCGTTTAGGTCGGTCAGGATTCCCTGGAATCGTGTCTGGGATTATTCCGGCTCAGCTTTCCCTGGAATGATGCTCGGGGCTGGCATTCCCAGCCGCAGGTTTCCCTGGAAGCGCCTCGGCCTCAGCCTGAGCACTTCCCGTTTTTCCCGGCGGTTTTTCCCGGCGGTTTTTCCCGGTGTTTTTTCCCGGTGGCTTTTCCCAGTGGTTTTTCCCGGCGGTTTTTCCCGGTGTTTTTTCCCGGTGGCTTTTCCCAATGGTTTTTCCCGGCGGTTTTTCCCGGCGGTTTTTCCCGGCGGTTTTTCCCGGCGCTCGCACAGAGCGCCGAATTTTTCCATTTCAATTCCGTTTGGATCGCTCCCGCCTGGAAATCAAGACAGAAGGAGCGGCCCGGAGTGCTGGCAATGGGATTTGGCTCGGCTGCTAAAAGCCGGGATTTTCCTAGAAAATCCTGGAGTTTGGATGGCAGCAGCTTTCCCAGGAACGGGGCGGGGGGGGGAAAAGCCGCTCCCGAGCTGAGGGAAAAATCCAGTTTATTTTCCGTTTCTCCGTTAGGGATTGAATCGGTCTGAGTGAGTGAAGAGAAAATGAAAAAAAGAGCTAAAATCCTTTTATTTTTTGTGGGAAAATAACAAAATTTCTGGAATTTCTTCGGAGGCCGGGAATAGCGGGAGGGAAGATTAATGGGGGATTAAGGCAGGCTGGGAGTGATGGAGGCCGGGATTATTTTAACTCTCCGTGCCTGCTGGGCTTTGCAGGGGAGGTGAGGCCCCAAAACTCGAGTTTTTAGGGTGTTTTAAAGGTATTTTAAAAGGTATTTATAAAGGTGTTTTTAGGTTATATTTGGATTTTTTTAAGTGGCTTTTTATATATTTTAGGGGGTTTTTTAGGTTATATTTAGGTGGTTTTTGGCATTTTTAAAATCTTCCTCTTGTGCTGCGCACTTGGTGTTTTGTGTTGTCAACGAGGCCAGGCTTTAGGAAAATACCAGTGTAGAAAAATCTGGTTTTCTTGTGTAAAAACCTCATTTTCTTGAGTAAAAACCTCCTTTTCTTGAGTAAAAACCTCACTTTTTGGGGAGTTAAAAAAATCTGCTTTCCTTGTGTAAAAACCGCTTTTTGTTTTGAGTGAAACCCTTCTTGCAATGTGTAAAAAGCCGCTTTTCTTATAAAAAAGGTGATTTTCTTGTCTAAAAACCTGCTTTTCTTGTGCAAAAAAAAAAAGTGATTTTCCTGTCTAAAAATCTGCTTTTTTGAGTAAAAATCCGCTTTTCTTGCATAAAAATCTGCTTTTGTAATGGAAAAACCTGCTTTTTTAATGGAAAAATCTGCTTTTTTAATGGAAAAATCTGCTTTTTTACTGGAAAAACCTGCTTTTTAATGGAAAAATCGGCTTTTTTAATGGAAAAAAATCTGCTTTTTTAATGGAAAAATCTGCTTTTTAATGGAAAAACCTGCTTTTTTAATGGAAAAACCTGCTTTTTTAATGGAAAAATCTGCTTTTTAATGGAAAAATCTGCTTTTTAATGGAAAAATCTGCTTCTTTTTTTTCCCCCAAATCAAGTCGGGAGGGGGAGACACGATCCCACACAGTTCTGGGATTTTCTTTCTGTTCCCACCTTCTTCCCACCTGCTCCAGAAACAGCTCCTGGGTGGTTTTTTTTGGGTTTTTTTTGGAATGGGATGTGCCAGAGCTCCTCCCACCCCCAGAACCCCCGTTCCGGAGGAAAACTCGGCCTGGTTTCCACGTGGGGATGGGATGGAATCGTTTCCTCCTGAGGTTTAATGGAATTTTGGGTTTGGAAAACGTGGGAATGCAGGAGCCAAACCTCGCCGGGAGCTGACAGGAAAATCGTGGCTGGTGGAGGAAAAGCAGGATCGCCTGGAAATAAGGAATTGGAAATCTCTCCTTCATTGTTTTTTTTTTTAATGTCAGAAAATTCCAGAGGGTTTTGTCCATCGGGCGAATCCAAGGAAAACTTTGCCTGGAGGATGTGGGAGAGTGGAGCCCCACGCGGCGGCGCTTTTATGGACGGGGGGAAATAGGTTTGGGGTTTTTAAGGTTTTGTTTGGAAACCCCAGACACGGCGAGAGCTGGTGGATCCCAATGGATCCGCTTCCCTCAGAAAGCAGGAGAGGAGGGAAAAATAAACCGGGAACGGGGAGAGGAGATTCCCGTCCCTGTGTGAGGATCAGTTCGGGGTCGGAGTGGGATTGAAACCCTGCCTTGGTTGTCACGGGGGCTTTCGGTGCTCGGGAATTTGGGGTTTTTCTGGATTTGTTGGATGGAAGTGAGGGAATTCTGCTTGGGCACTGCCCTGTGGGGCCACCCCCTGCCCCACGGTTCCCTCACATCCCGGAATCCCGGAATATCCGAGCTGGGAGGGAGGGATCCCCGGGATCACTGATCCAACCACCCCAACGGTCCCACCCCGACATTCCCAGAGCTCCAGCAGCCTTGGGAATGTGACCATTCCCTGATTCTGGATTTCTCCAACATTTCCCCGTGCAGGAGGAGCTGGAAAACTCCTGCAGGGTGGATGTGCCGAGCCCTCAGTGCTTTTCACTTCCCTGGAACGTGGGAGAATTCCCAGCTCTGGGATGGGGACAAACAGCGGCAGCTTTGGCTGCTCCTCAGCCTGGACGAGGCTCTTCCCAGGGGAGAAATCCTGGGAAATTTGGGAGTTGGGGAATGGGAACGAGGGATTTGGGAATTGCTGAGCAAAGTCCTCATTCCCATGTGGCTGCTTTTATAGGTGGAGCTGTGCTCGAGGGAAAATCCTGGGAAAAGCAATAGGGGGAGGATTTTGAGCTTTTGGCCTCCAGGAAAAGGGGTTGGCTTCCAAGAGTTGGGAGTCAATTCCCGAAATTCTGGTTGTCCCAGAGGATCTGTGGCTGCTCCATCCCTGGAAGTGTCCAAGGCTGGGTTGGATTAATGTCCCATCCCAGCCTTTCCATGGTTCTGGGATATTCCATTCAGATTTGGAGGGTTTTTAAAGCCCTTTGTTTGAATTACCTGCAGGTTTCCAGTGCCTGGCACCAGCACAGCTCCAGGGTTTTAAAGGAGGGAACAAACCCAGGGAAACTCTTCCCGAATTCCCCATTTCCAGGCCGAGCGGCTCTGGAGCTGCCGGGAGGATGGAATTGGGGAAGAGCCTGGGAATTTGGGGCTGGAGTTTGGGAATCCTGTGCCTGTGGCCTGAACAATCCCCCCCCAGCCCGGAGCCAGGGCGGGTTTTCCTCCCCTGGTGTGGGATGAGAGGGATTAATGAGCCTTTTCCACCCGAATCCCTGAGTCACGGGAATGAATTCCCGAGGGAATGAATTCCCGAGGGAGGATCGGGGCTATTAATAAACACCAGGAGAGGAGGGAGGCAGAGGGATCCGAATTCCTGAAACACAAAACTCTGCCTGCCTCTCACTAAAGGTACCTCATTCCTTTTTCTTTTTTCCCTTTTATTTTCCCCCTGTTTTTATTCCTTACTAAATATGCAGGAGCCTCCCTGGATTGATCTTGGGGTTTGGCAGTTCTGGCACTGGAAGTTCTTCCCTTTCCATGAATTAATGAGCTGCTCGTGGGATTAAAGGATGATCTTTGCAGGGAGTGTTTTATGTCCAGGTTTGCTTCGATCGGTGTGGCCCTAAAATCCGATTTTGAATCGGGCAGGGGGAGTGTCAAACCTTCCCGGCCAGGCTGATTTTTGTGGTCAATCCCAGGGCAGCTGTGAGGAAGGATCCTTTAATTTATCAGAGGGGAAAGCTGGGAATTCTGCACGAGGGTTCTGCCCTTTCTTGGGTGGAAAAACGTATTTGTGAGCGATTTAATTCCCGCTTGGGAATTTCCCCTGGAGAATTCCCGAGCTCTGCGTGGCTCTGCCTGAGCAGGGGAGGCCTGGAAGCCTCAAACCCTTCTGGCTCTGGGGGTTTGGGGAGGTTTTCCTCCCCTCAAAAAAAAAAGAATCAAAATAAAAACAATTATATTTAAAAAGGGAATTAAAATTTAAAACAGGAGTTAAATATTTTTGAATTGAAATTTTAAATTTAAGAAAGAAATTAAAATGAAAAGATTAATCTTTCAAGATTTGATTCCCTGGAAAACAGCATTATTAACAATATAAAGCTTCGGTTCCCTGGAAATCGAATCATTTTGATTAAAAGGAATTAAAAAAATTTAAAAATTAAAATTTTAAATGTAAGAAAGGAGTTAAAATGAAAAGCTTCATCTTGAGGCTTTGATTCCCTGGAAAACAGCATTATTAATAATGCAAAGCTTTGATTCCCTGGAAATCGAGTAATTTTGATTAAATGGAATTAATTTTTTTTCAAAAAGGAATTAAAATAAAAACAATTAAATTTAAAAAAGGAATTAAAATGAAAAGCTTAATCTTGAAGCCTTGATTCCCTGGAAAACAGCATCATTAACAGTATAAAGCTTTGGTTTCCTGGAAATCAAGTAATTTTGAACAAAAGGTATTAATTTTTTTAAAGAAATTAAAATTTAAAAATTAAATTTTAAAAAAAGGAGTGAAAATTTTTAAAAGTCATCCAAATTTTTAAAAAATTAAAATTACCCACCCTGGACCTGCTGCACTAACTGGGGGCACTGGGCAGCCTGGGTTGGCTTTCTTCCCATAAAAATGGGAATATTTAGGTTGGGAACAATGTTTCCCTATTGATAATTTGGATTTTGTGTCCTTCCTTATCCACCGGGATGTGGCCACTCAGGTTTGGTATTCCTGGGAATTGTGGTGGGAAGAGAAGCGGGAGGTTGGTGAGGTCACACTGAGGTCAGAGTAATTCTGGCGTTAATTAGGAAAGTTTAATCACGGCCCGGGATCCTGCTGGACTCAGGAATTCCAGCTTGGCTGCAGCAGTCAGGGAGCTGGGCCAGAAACTGGACAATTCCCTGGATTTTCTCCGGGAATTTCCGTGCCCAGGTTATTCCTGCCCTGCTGAGGATTAGGACACGCCTCGTGATGAGCCCCGGGAGGATTAAGGAGCAGCTCAGGGCCCGCTGAGCCGGATTGACGGATGGGAATGAAAGGCCCTGAGCCCTGGAATGGGGCCAGAGGGGCTGGGAGAGCTGGGAATGCTCCCCTGGAGAAGGGAAGGACACAGGGAGAGCTGGGAATGTTCCCCCGGAGAAGGGAAGGACACAGGGAGAGCTGGGAATGTTCCCCTGGAGAAGGGAAGGACACAGGGAGAGCTGGGAATGTTCCCCTGGAGAAGGGAAGGACACAGGGAGAGCTGGGAATGTTCCCCTGGAGAAGGGAAGGACACAGGGAGAGCTGGGAATGTTCCCCTGGAGAAGGGAAGGACACAGGGAGAGCTGGGAATGTTCCCCTGGAGAAGGGAAGGACACAGGGAGAGCTGGGAATGTTCCCCTGGAGAAGGGAAGGACACAGGGAGAGCTGGGAATGTTCCCCTGGAGAAGGGAAGGACACAGGGAGAGCTGGGAATGTTCCCCTGGAGAAGGGAAGGACACAGGGAGAGCTGGGAATGTTCCCCTGGAGAAGGGAAGGACACAGGGAGAGCTGGGAATGTTCCCCTGGAGAAGGGAAGGACACAGGGAGAGCTGGGAATGTTCCCCTGGAGAAGGGAAGGACACAGGGAGAGCTGGGAATGTTCCCCTGGAGAAGGGAAGGACACAGGGAGAGCTGGGAATGTTCCCCTGGAGAAGGGAAGGACACAGGGAGAGCTGGGAATGTTCCCCTGGAGAAGGGAAGGACACAGGGAGAGCTGGGAATGTTCCCCTGGAGAAGGGAAGGACACAGGGAGAGCTGGGAATGTTCCCCTGGAGAAGGGAAGGACACAGGGAGAGCTGGGAATGTTCCCCTGGAGAAGGGAAGGACACAGGGAGAGCTGGGAATGTTCCCCTGGAGAAGGGAAGGACACAGGGAGAGCTGGGAATGTTCCCCTGGAGAAGGGAAGGACACAGGGAGAGCTGGGAATGTTCCCCTGGAGAAGGGAAGGACACAGGGAGAGCTGGGAATGTTCCCCTGGAGAAGGGAAGGACACAGGGAGAGCTGGGAATGTTCCCCTGGAGAAGGGAAGGACACAGGGAGAGCTGGGAATGTTCCCCTGGAGAAGGGAAGGACACAGGGAGAGCTGGGAATGTTCCCCTGGAGAAGGGAAGGACACAGGGAGAGCTGGGAATGTTCCCCTGGAGAAGGGAAGGACACAGGGAGAGCTGGGAATGTTCCCCTGGAGAAGGGAAGGACACAGGGAGAGCTGGGAATGTTCCCCTGGAGAAGGGAAGGACACAGGGAGAGCTGGGAATGTTCCCCTGGAGAAGGGAAGGACACAGGGAGAGCTGGGAATGTTCCCCTGGAGAAGGGAAGGACACAGGGAGAGCTGGGAATGTTCCCCTGGAGAAGGGAAGGACACAGGGAGAGCTGGGAATGTTCCCCTGGAGAAGGGAAGGACACAGGGAGAGCTGGGAATGTTCCCCTGGAGAAGGGAAGGACACAGGGAGAGCTGGGAATGTTCCCCTGGAGAAGGGAAGGACACAGGGAGAGCTGGGAATGTTCCCCTGGAGAAGGGAAGGACACAGGGAGAGCTGGGAATGTTCCCCTGGAGAAGGGAAGGACACAGGGAGAGCTGGGAATGTTCCCCTGGAGAAGGGAAGGACACAGGGAGAGCTGGGAATGTTCCCCTGGAGAAGGGAAGGACACAGGGAGAGCTGGGAATGTTCCCCTGGAGAAGGGAAGGACACAGGGAGAGCTGGGAATGTTCCCCTGGAGAAGGGAAGGACACAGGGAGAGCTGGGAATGTTCCCCTGGAGAAGGGAAGGACACAGGGAGAGCTGGGAATGTTCCCCTGGAGAAGGGAAGGACACAGGGAGAGCTGGGAATGTTCCCCTGGAGAAGGGAAGGACACAGGGAGAGCTGGGAATGTTCCCCTGGAGAAGGGAAGGACACAGGGAGAGCTGGGAATGTTCCCCTGGAGAAGGGAAGGACACAGGGAGAGCTGGGAATGTTCCCCTGGAGAAGGGAAGGACACAGGGAGAGCTGGGAATGTTCCCCTGGAGAAGGGAAGGACACAGGGAGAGCTGGGAATGTTCCCCTGGAGAAGGGAAGGACACAGGGAGAGCTGGGAATGTTCCCCTGGAGAAGGGAAGGACACAGGGAGAGCTGGGAATGTTCCCCTGGAGAAGGGAAGGACACAGGGAGAGCTGGGAATGTTCCCCTGGAGAAGGGAAGGACACAGGGAGAGCTGGGAATGTTCCCCTGGAGAAGGGAAGGACACAGGGAGAGCTGGGAATGTTCCCCTGGAGAAGGGAAGGACACAGGGAGAGCTGGGAATGTTCCCCTGGAGAAGGGAAGGACACAGGGAGAGCTGGGAATGTTCCCCTGGAGAAGGGAAGGACACAGGGAGAGCTGGGAATGTTCCCCTGGAGAAGGGAAGGACACAGGGAGAGCTGGGAATGTTCCCCTGGAGAAGGGAAGGACACAGGGAGAGCTGGGAATGTTCCCCTGGAGAAGGGAAGGACACAGGGAGAGCTGGGAATGTTCCCCTGGAGAAGGGAAGGACACAGGGAGAGCTGGGAATGTTCCCCTGGAGAAGGGAAGGACACAGGGAGAGCTGGGAATGTTCCCCTGGAGAAGGGAAGGACACAGGGAGAGCTGGGAATGTTCCCCTGGAGAAGGGAAGGACACAGGGAGAGCTGGGAATGTTCCCCTGGAGAAGGGAAGGACACAGGGAGAGCTGGGAATGTTCCCCTGGAGAAGGGAAGGACACAGGGAGAGCTGGGAATGTTCCCCTGGAGAAGGGAAGGACACAGGGAGAGCTGGGAATGTTCCCCTGGAGAAGGGAAGGACACAGGGAGAGCTGGGAATGTTCCCCTGGAGAAGGGAAGGACACAGGGAGAGCTGGGAATGTTCCCCTGGAGAAGGGAAGGACACAGGGAGAGCTGGGAATGTTCCCCTGGAGAAGGGAAGGACACAGGGAGAGCTGGGAATGTTCCCCTGGAGAAGGGAAGGACACAGGGAGAGCTGGGAATGTTCCCCTGGAGAAGGGAAGGACACAGGGAGAGCTGGGAATGTTCCCCTGGAGAAGGGAAGGACACAGGGAGAGCTGGGAATGTTCCCCTGGAGAAGGGAAGGACACAGGGAGAGCTGGGAATGTTCCCCTGGAGAAGGGAAGGACACAGGGAGAGCTGGGAATGTTCCCCTGGAGAAGGGAAGGACACAGGGAGAGCTGGGAATGTTCCCCTGGAGAAGGGAAGGACACAGGGAGAGCTGGGAATGTTCCCCTGGAGAAGGGAAGGACACAGGGAGAGCTGGGAATGTTCCCCTGGAGAAGGGAAGGACACAGGGAGAGCTGGGAATGTTCCCCTGGAGAAGGGAAGGACACAGGGAGAGCTGGGAATGTTCCCCTGGAGAAGGGAAGGACACAGGGAGAGCTGGGAATGTTCCCCTGGAGAAGGGAAGGACACAGGGAGAGCTGGGAATGTTCCCCTGGAGAAGGGAAGGACACAGGGAGAGCTGGGAATGTTCCCCTGGAGAAGGGAAGGACACAGGGAGAGCTGGGAATGTTCCCCTGGAGAAGGGAAGGACACAGGGAGAGCTGGGAATGTTCCCCTGGAGAAGGGAAGGACACAGGGAGAGCTGGGAATGTTCCCCTGGAGAAGGGAAGGACACAGGGAGAGCTGGGAATGTTCCCCTGGAGAAGGGAAGGACACAGGGAGAGCTGGGAATGTTCCCCTGGAGAAGGGAAGGACACAGGGAGAGCTGGGAATGTTCCCCTGGAGAAGGGAAGGACACAGGGAGAGCTGGGAATGTTCCCCTGGAGAAGGGAAGGACACAGGGAGAGCTGGGAATGTTCCCCTGGAGAAGGGAAGGACACAGGGAGAGCTGGGAATGTTCCCCTGGAGAAGGGAAGGACACAGGGAGAGCTGGGAATGTTCCCCTGGAGAAGGGAAGGACACAGGGAGAGCTGGGAATGTTCCCCTGGAGAAGGGAAGGACACAGGGAGAGCTGGGAATGTTCCCCTGGAGAAGGGAAGGACACAGGGAGAGCTGGGAATGTTCCCCTGGAGAAGGGAAGGACACAGGGAGAGCTGGGAATGTTCCCCTGGAGAAGGGAAGGACACAGGGAGAGCTGGGAATGTTCCCCTGGAGAAGGGAAGGACACAGGGAGAGCTGGGAATGTTCCCCTGGAGAAGGGAAGGACACAGGGAGAGCTGGGAATGTTCCCCTGGAGAAGGGAAGGACACAGGGAGAGCTGGGAATGTTCCCCTGGAGAAGGGAAGGACACAGGGAGAGCTGGGAATGTTCCCCTGGAGAAGGGAAGGACACAGGGAGAGCTGGGAATGTTCCCCTGGAGAAGGGAAGGACACAGGGAGAGCTGGGAATGTTCCCCTGGAGAAGGGAAGGACACAGGGAGAGCTGGGAATGTTCCCCTGGAGAAGGGAAGGACACAGGGAGAGCTGGGAATGTTCCCCTGGAGAAGGGAAGGACACAGGGAGAGCTGGGAATGTTCCCCTGGAGAAGGGAAGGACACAGGGAGAGCTGGGAATGTTCCCCTGGAGAAGGGAAGGACACAGGGAGAGCTGGGAATGTTCCCCTGGAGAAGGGAAGGACACAGGGAGAGCTGGGAATGTTCCCCTGGAGAAGGGAAGGACACAGGGAGAGCTGGGAATGTTCCCCTGGAGAAGGGAAGGACACAGGGAGAGCTGGGAATGTTCCCCTGNGCTGTCACTCAATTTTGGGAGCCTTTTCCACGGCCTCAGGTCAGTGCAGTGTTTGCTGGGGGGTCAGTGCCTGTGAGCACAGAAAGTCTGGAATTCTCACAGTCCCAACCCCTCTGAGACTGTCAGTTCCCTGTTTTGTAGAGTTTGGCCTTGTGTTTGTGTCTCGAAATGTCTTTTCCCAGCAGAGAACACCCCAGGATCTGCAGGATTCAGCTTTGGTGTTGTCTGAGTTTGTCTTCTTGTGTTTTGTGGAATGGTTGGGGTTAAAACGGACCTTAAATCCCATTCTGTGGGCAGGGACAGCTCCCACCATCCCAGGCTGCTTTAAGCCCTGTCCAGCCCTGGGCACTTCCAGGGATTTGGAGCAGCCACAGCTTCCTCGTGAAGGCGCCCAGAGCAGCTGTGCCTGCCCCTGAATCCATGGAAGTGTCCAGGGCCGGCTTGGATGGGGCTTGGAGCAGCCCCAAATCCAAGGGGTTCAATAATTTTGGAACAAAACTGGATGTTCGTGGATCCAGAGAGGGATGAAAGCTCCTGACAAAGCAGGGACAGTGGGGGTTGGGGTTCCAGCATTCCTTGTGGAACACCAGCAGCTTCCTGAGGGATCAGTCCAATGTTGGATGTTGCTCACGGCCCCTTTTCCCGTTCCGCTTTCCAGCCGTCATTTCCCGGAGCCAGGAGGGCCCGGGGGAGATGGGCAGGGCCGTGCTGATCCCCAAGGAGGAGCAGGAGAAGATGAAGGAGCTCTTCAAGATCAACCAGTTCAACCTCCTGGCCAGCGACCGCATCGCCCTCAACCGCAGCCTGCCCGACGTGCGCCTCGACGGGTCAGGGACCCCGAGGGTGGGGTGGGATGGGATGGGATGGGATGGGATGGGATGGGANTGGGGGGCTTAAATCCCCTCCTGGGAGTGATGGGGGCCTAAATCACATCCCGGGACTGGTGGGCTGGGAGGGGGACCTGAATCCCCTCCTGGGACTGGTGGGGTGGGATGGGGGCCTGAATCACATCCTGGGAATGATGGGGGCCTGAATCACATCCCAGGAATGATCGGGGCTTAAATCACATCCTGGGAATGATGAGGGCCTGAATCCTGTCCTGGGAGTGATGGGGGTCTGAATCCTGTCCTGGGAGTGATGGAGGTCTGAATCCTGTCCTGGGAATGGTGGGCTGGGAGGGGGGCCTGAATCTCCTCCTGGGAGTGATGGGGGCCTGAATCCCCTCCCAGGAATGGTGGGCTGGGATGGGGGCCTGAATCACATCCTGGGAAGGATGGGGGCTTAAATCACATCCTGGGAATGATGAGGGCCTGAATCCCATCCTGGGAATGATGGGAATCTGAATCCCGTCCTGGGAATGATGAGGGCCCGAATCCTGTCCTGGGAATGATGGGGTGGGATTGGGGCTTAAATCACATCCCAGGAATGCTGGGGGCCTGAATCCCGTCCTGGGAATGCTGTGGGTGGGTTGGGTTGGGAGCTTAAATCCCATCCTGGGAATGCTGGGGAATTGGGATGGGAGTTTCAATCCTCTCCATCCCAACCCTGCCATGGGCTGGGACAGCTCCCACCATCCCAGGCTGCTCCAGCCTGGCCTGGGACATTCCAGGAATCCAGGGGCAGCCACAGCAAATCTGGGAATTCCAGCCCAGCCAGGAATTCCCAATTCCCAATCTCCCCCCCAGCCCTGCCCTCTGGCAGTGGGAAGCCATTCCCTGTGTCCTGTCCCTCCCTGCCTTGTCCCCAGTCCCTCTCCAGCTCTCCTGGAGCCCCTTCAGGCCCTGCCAGGGGCTCTGAGCTCTCCCTGTGTCCTTCCCTTCTCCAGGGGAACATTCCCAGCTCTCCCTGTGTCCTTCCCTTCTCCAGGGGAACATTCCCAGCTCTCCCTGTGTCCTTCCCTTCTCCAGGGGAACATTCCCAGCTCTCCCAGCCTGGCTCCAGAGTCAATGGGATTCTGTGGGGATGGGATTCCTCGTCAGGATCCCAGAGTTCCCCATCCCATTTCTGTATCCAGGCAGGGTGGCTCCCGCTGTATCCCTGCCCTGGGAGTGAGGGTTTAATTCCAGCTGCTCACTGGGATCTCACACACAGAGTTTCATTTGCTCCCCCTCCCATCCAGAGTCTTCTGTCAGGGAATGTCCCTGGGTTTCCAGAGTCCTGTTGGAAGTGGCCAAGCTGGAGGTTTTAATCAGAGCCAGCTCTAATTAGGAGCGATTGATTAAACCTTGAACCCAGCTTAAGTCACCAGAGAAATGCCTCATTTCATTCCCAAGGATTTTCTCCAGCGAGGGAAGAAATCCATCCTCAGTGTTTTCTGGATGAGTGAGGCTCCAAGAGCTGTTCCATGGATTGCTGGAGCATCCTAATGGGATTTTCTCCTGGAGGTTGCAGCTGGAATTGGCTCACTGGAATTGGTTCCAGTGCTTGGGAACATCCAGGGATGAAACAGAATCTTTGGGATTGCTGGAATAGCAGCCAGGGTTAAACATGGAGCTGGAGTTTAGTGGGGATTCTCCAAAGAAAATAAACATTGGGATGTGATCCCGGGTGTGGGAAAGGGCCTGGGAAGGAGCAGTGCAGGGGTGGCAATGGACGTGTGGGAAAACTCCCTTTAATTGGGAAAATCCTTCCCTTAGATCCGTGTGTCAGGGCAGGAATTCTTGGTTGGGTTTTGAAGTGAGACCAGAAGTTGTTATTCCTGAAATTCCGCCCTTGGGGGAGGGAAAATTGGTTTCTTTTGGGATTGCCACACACGATCCCTTTGTTCTGCACCAGGACCTGTTGGATTTGGGGTTTTTCCAGCTCTTAAGTCGTGGTGGATAAAAATTTCCTTCCTCAGAGTGTGGGGAGATTCTGGCACAGCTTTCCCAGGAAAGCTGAGGCTGCCCCTGGATCCCTGGCAGTGTCCCAGGGCCAGGATGGAGCAGCCTGGGCCAGTGGGATGTGTCTGGGATGGGAATGAAGGTCCCTTCCATCCCAAACCACCCCGGGATTGCCCCATTCCATGGGGAATTCCCGTCACTCCACAGGATGTCCCTGGGCACTGGAATGTTCCTCACGGCCATGGACACACTGGGATTGTGGAAATTCTCCTTTATTCGGAGAACACGGGAAAATTTCCCTTCCAGCAGCACAATCCTGGTTCTCCCTTCCACGTTTTCCACGTGGGCTGCAGCTGCCTTGGGAGCAGCCGCTTGCATCGGGAGATATAATTGGAAAAGAGGAGCTGTCAGCTCCTTAATTAGTGTGAAAATCGTGGAAAACAGATTTTCCTCCCTGGCAGCCTCAGAGGGGCCCCCAAGACATCCCTGGGTGGAGGAGAAAACTGATTTTATTTCAAGGAAATTGTTCCAAAGGGGATTTTTTTTTATTTCCTTTGCTCCTGGTTTGAAGGGGCTTGGGATTGCAGGAAGGGCTGGAGCAGTTTGGGTAAAATCTCAGACAAACTCAGGGTTGTTTTGCAGGAATTTTTGTTTTCCAAGGATGAGTTTCCAGGCTGCCTTGGAAGGGTGCTCGCCTCCTTCCCACGTTATCTTCTCCCAGAGAACCTGCAGGAAATCTGGGATCCCACTTTTCCCACAGACCTCTGGAAAGGGGGATTGGGAGGGGGATTTGCAGGCTTGGATTACCTTTGGAAAATCCACGGCTGTTTCCCGTTTTTAAAGGGCGTGCAGGTGTCCCACATTCCTGGTATTTTTCCCCCAAATACCCCAAACAATGGAATTGTGCTGGGTTAAACTGACAGGGTTTGATCCTTGAGGGGGAACTTTGGGAAAGCAGGCAGGGTTTAAACATTCCAGGTGGATCAGTCCTGGGTCAGCTCTGCTTTTCCCTGTCAGCTCATCCCAGCCCATTCCCTGTGTGCCCCAGACCTCCCTGGAGCCAAATCCACCCGGGAATGGCTGTACCTGGAATTTCTGATTAAACAGTGCAGGGCTGAAATCCCTGGGGCTGAGCTGGGTCCTTGCTTGGAATGTCAGGAATGGGAGAGTGAGCTGAGCCCCTTTTCCAGCCTGTCTCCTGCTCAGGGCAGTTGGAATCCCAGGCTCTGGATCTCCAGTTTGCCCCTCAACCCATCCCCACCATCCCTGGCCGTGGCAGCAGTGCCGTGGCTGCTTCCAGGCCCCTTTTCCAGGCTGCCTCATGCTCAGAGCCATTGGAATTCCAGTCTCTGGATCTCCAATTCGCTCCTTAATCCATCCCCATCATCCTGAACTCCCTGGATGTGGAACCTCCCCCTTGGAGCAGTGCCATGGCTGCTTTTCCAGCCTGTCCCAACATCACAGCGATTGGAATTCCAGTCTCTGGATCTCCAATTTGCTCCTTAATCCATTCCCATCATCCTGAACTCCCTGGATGTGGAACCTCCTCCTTGGAGCAGTGCTGTGGCTGCTTTTCCATCTTGCCTGAGCCTCAGAGCCATTGGAATTCCAGTCTCTGGATCTCCAGTTTGCACCTTAACCCATTCCTGGATGTGGCAGCATTACCATGGCTGCTTCCAGGCCCCTTTTCCAGGCTGCCTCATGCTCAGAGCCGTTGGAATTCCAGTCTCTGGATCTCCAGTTTGCCCCTCAACCCATCCCCACCATCCCTGGCTGTGGCAGCAGTGCCGTGGCTGCTTCCGGGCCCCTTTTCCATCGCGGAAAGACGCGGATCTCTTTGGCTCCAGCTGAACCCCCCCGTTTTTCCCCGTGTTTCCGTGTTTTTCCCGGGCAGGTGCAAGAGCAAGGTGTACCCGGAGGAGCTGCCCAACACCAGCGTGGTGATCGTGTTCCACAACGAGGCGTGGAGCACGCTGCTGCGCACCCTGCACAGCGTCATCGCGCGCTCCCCGCCGCGCCTGCTGGCCGAGATCGTCCTGGTGGACGACGCCAGCGAGAGAGGTGGGGCCGGGATGGACATCCCGCATCCCGCATTCCCATCCCGCATCCCGCATTCCCATCCCACATCCCGCATTCCCATCCCACATCCCGAATCTCACATCCCTGTCCCGCATCCCGTGTTCCCATCCCGCATCTCGCATCCCCATCCCACATCCCACATCCCACATCTCGCATCCCCATCCCGCATCCCACATCTCGCATCCCACATCCCACATCCCGCATCCC
>VZDJ01000019.1:1004272-1019668 GCA_008694505.1 Cyanoderma ruficeps | reverse complement strand
GGTTATTCCATGGAATTATTTGGGGTTATTCCATGGTATTTGGGGTTATTCCAGGGAATGATTTGGGGTTATTCCATGGAATTATTTGGGGTTATTCCATGGAATTATTTGGGGTTATTCCATGGTATTTGGGGTTATTCCAGGGAATGATTTGGGGTTATTCCATGGAATTATTTGGGGTTATTCCATGGAATTATTTGGGGTTATTCCATGGTATTTGGGGTTATTCCAGGGAATTATTTGGGGTTATTCCATGGAATTATTTGGGGTTATTCCATGGAATTATTTGGGGTTATTCCATGGTATTTGGGGTTATTCCAGGGAATGATTTGGGGTTATTCCAGGGAATGATTTGGGGTTATTCCAGGGAATTGTTTGGGGTTATTCCATGGTATTTGGGGTTATTCCATGGAATTGTTTGGGGTTATCCCAGCTCGCTCCATGGACACATCCCTGCTGTATCTCTGGGGTTTTTCCGTGTTCCCTCTGGAGTTCCTGGCCCCCCTCTTCCCAAAGTTCCCCAATTCCCTGAGCAGTTGTCACAGGGATGTTTTGCTGCTGATCCCACAGACCCAATTCCCTGCTGGTTCTCCTGGAATTCCGGGAATGGAAATTCCGGGAATGGAGGGAGCCCTGGTTGACTGACTCTGCCTTGGTTGCCATGGCAACTCAGGGCCCTGCCAAGGAGCTTTAATTCCAAAATTCCACCCAGAGCTCCTGTTTAAAACTCCCGGAAAACTCAGGGATTTAACACCAGGAGGGGACTGGGAGTCAAATGATTGCAGTCAAACAATCGAAATAAAAAGTTTGAAATAATTAAAATGTTTGAAGTAAATAATTGAAAGTAAAAATTTGGAATAAGCAATAATTAAAGTGTTTGAAATGAATAACTGAGAGTAAAAATTTGAAATGAGCAATTGCAGTAAGTGTTTGAGGTAAATAATTGAAATAATGATGGAACTGAAAGAATTGAAATAAATATTTAACATAAATAATTAAAATTAAAAACGGAATTAAAGTAATTGCAGTAAGTGAAATAAATATTTGACATAAATTATTAGTTGAAATAAATAATTGAGATAGATAGTTGAAATAAATAATGGAAATAATTAAGATAAATAATTAAAATAATTAAAAATATTTAAATTATTTTTAGATTAATGATTAAAATAAATAATTTTAATAAATTATTTGGATCCTTCTGGGTCCTTAGGAGGGGACTAAAGCCCAGGCCAGAGGCAGAGTCCCATCCCTGAGGATTTAAAAGCTGTGGAATGAGGACATGGATCAGTGGTGGACGTGATTAACATTGGACTCAATGACCTTGGAAATCTTTTCCAAGCTGAATAATCCCGAGATTCCCAGCCTTTCCCACTCCGTAGTCACCCAGCAGCAAAATGTTCTTTCATTTAACCCCAGAGTTCTAAATTCCATCATTTTTTATATTATCCCAAGCACAGATTTTGGCTCCAGCACTGGAATGGGAAAAATTTCCATCTGGGAAAACAAAACACATGATAAATACATTGTAATAGAGATATTTTATACATATTTCTATATACTTATGGAATATGTATAAATGACCGTATGTAAAAAATGTGTGAAAAAAATTCCATGTGTGTATGTGAGTGTGTGGGTAGAAGTTCTTCTCTGTTCCTTTAAATTTTATGGAATCCTGGAAGATCCCTGCCCTGCCTGAATCCATTAGGGAATGAGACCTTTCCCAGCAGGACGGGGTTTGCTTTGTGTTTTAAGGACAAAAATCCCAAGTGGCCCATTCCCATCACTTCCACTCTGGGGAAGAGCAGGAAAAATCCAGTCAAAATTGTCTTTATTGTTCCCTCGAGCGTGGCTGGGCCCGAGCCCCATGGATTTGGGGGAAGAGCAGCGAAATCCAGTTAAAATTCCCATTTTCTAGTTGTTTTCCATAAAATTGCTGTGCAGTGAAACGTGCTGTAAATTCCAGTATTCTTTAAAAGTCCTTTTTTTCCCATTAAACTCCTCCCAAACATTCCCAATTGGATTTGAGGTGCTGCTCACTCAGGAGGCCCAAAATCCCACCCGATTTCCCCTCACAATCCTCCTGAAACAATCCATGGGAATGGGAGCGACCCTGGAGTGTGGCTGGGCCAGAACTCCGTGGATTTTGGGGAAGAGCAAGAAAAAATCCAGACAAAATTGTCTTTATTCCTCCCTGGAGTGTGGCTGGGCCCGAGCTCCATGGATTTTGGGGAAGAGCAGGAAAATTCAGTCAAAATTGCCTTTCCATAGCTCCTCTTCTTTATCCAGAGAATTCCTGTGTGGTGAAACGTGCTGTAAATTTTTGAAAGTGTCCTTTAAAAGTCCTTTTTTTCTTTCCCATTAAACTCCTCCCAAACATTCCTGATTGGATTTGAACTGAGGCCCAAAATCCCACCCACTTCACCCTCACATTTGTTGCCACCCAGAGGCGAATCCCTGAATTTTCCCTTCAAATTCCCTTGAAATCCCTGATAAATTGGGACACCAACAGGGGACACAGCTCCCAGAATCTCAGCTCCTGCTGGATTTGGGGCTGTTTTCCTTCCCATTTTCCACGTTCCCCTTGCAGATCTGGCAGTGTGGGGGCTCCCTGGAAATCACCTGCTCCCACATGAGATACATTTTCCAAAAATTCCCTGAATTTTCCCTTCAAATTCCCTTGAAATCCCTGATAAATTGGGTGGGGACACCAACAGGGAACACAGCTCCCAAAATCTCAGCTCCTGCTGGATTTGGGGCTGTTTTCCTTCACATTTTCCATGTTCCCCTTGCAGATCCTGCAGTGTGGGGGCTCCGTGGAGATCACCTGCTCCCACATGGGACACGTTTTCTGAAAATTCCCCGAATTTTCCCTTCAAATTCCTGCAAAATTGGGTGGGAACACCAACGGGGACACAGCTCCTGAAGTATCAGTCCCTGCTGGATTTGGGGCTGTTTTCCTTCACATTTTGCACGTTCCCCTTGCAGATCTGGCAGTGTGGGGGCTCCCTGCAGATCGTCACCTGCTCCCACGTGGGACACGTTTTCTGAAAATTCCCTGAAATTTTCCCTTCAAATTCCCTTGAAATCCCCTGAAAAATTGGGTGGGGGCACAGCTCCCAGCACATCAACCCCTGCTGGATTTGGGGCTGTTTTCCTTCACATTTTCCACGTTCCCCTTGCAGATCTGGCAGTGTGGGGGCTCCCTGGAGATCGTCACCTGCTCCCACGTGGGACACGTTTTCCGCAAGGCCACTCCCTACACGTTCCCGGGGGGCACCGGCCACGTCATCAACAAGAACAACCGCAGGCTGGCCGAGGTGTGGATGGACGAGTTCAAGGATTTCTTCTACATCATCTCCCCGGGTATGGCCGGGTTTGGGGTCGTCCCGTGGGCTGGAATGCGTCCTGGAAAAACCGGGAGCGGGAGGTGTCATGGAGTTGTNGCTCCCTCAGGAATTCTCCAGCCCTTTCCCAGCTTCCTCAGGAATTCTCCAGCCCCTTTCCCATCCCATTCCCTTCCCTGGCCCCGCTCCAGCCCCTCAGGGTCTCTCTTGTCAGGAGGCCCCAGGTTCTCCCTAAAACCCCCAAGGGATCAGTGGGAAGGACAGCAGAGTTCCCAGCATGGAGAGCAGGAACCCTTTGGAGCACAACACCTGGAATTCTTTTCCCCACCTGTGGCAGGGAGTGCCCATGCCCCATGGAAGCGTCATTGCTGTTTTATTGTGGGATAAATATTCCCATTTTCCCATCTGCAAACTTCCTTCCCAATGAGATTCCATGGCAGAGTCACTTTCCGTTTTCCCTGGCAAGTCAGTAACATCCGTGTGAGGTTTGTGCTGCTTCTCCTCCGTGATTTCCTGGAGTCATCCCTCACCTGTCCCAGCTGAATTCCTGCTGTCCCAGTGCTTTGGGTTTCCCACAGGCTGCTCCAGGACTTTGCCTTTTCCAGGGGTTCAAGATATCGGGAACCAGCACTTAATCCCAGCTGGGAACAATCTCTGGGAATCTGCTTGTGGAATCCCACTTTTCCTGTAGCTGCATGGGATGTTCCATAGAATATTCCCAGTTCATCCTGGAAATCCCTCAACAAGCTGGGAAATCTAAATTTTAAAAAGTCCGTGCTCATTTGAAGCGCCCAATAATAGTGTAAAAAAATACATTGATGGATCTCTTCCTCGTGGATTTTGTCCCATCAGTTTTTAAGGAAGCTGTTCCTTTAAAACACAAAAATTAGGATGAAATGCCAACCTGTTGTTTTTTTTTTTTTTCATTCATTGTGAGGTTATTCCATGAGGAAAAACTGGTTTTGCCTTCTGGAAGGAGCCCAAATCAGCTGGAATTCAGTGCTCCTGGAATTGCCCTCTCCTCTTCCCAGTTACACATTCCCAGGATTTGATACAAAATTCCAACAAAGAACCCTTGGAGAAAACAGGATTGCAGGGAAAGGGTGGAATTAGGTCACTGCCAGTGACAAGGGCTTGTAATCCAAATTTTAGTCATGTGGAAGAGTTTGGGAATAGGTGGTCTTCGTATTCCCTCATCTCTTCCCAAGTTCTTTATTAAAATCTCTGTTAATTAATAGGTAGGATATAATGAGGTGGTTCCCCAGCATTAAGAAGGAAATGGAAGGAAATAAAATGAGCATTTTAATGGAAATCCACCATGAAAAGAAGCAGGAAATGATAGGGGTTTCCTTTAGTAGGGCATTCCTAAATATAAAAAATACTCCTAAATATTTTTAATCTGCCCTTTGATCCATTTCCCTTTCCATTAATGAGGAAAACGGAGATCTCTGGATAATTCTGTGGGAGAACAAAGGAATTTTCCTGTTGGTGATGAGGGCTCTGTTATCCTGAACCCCCAACTCCTGTGGGAGCTGATCCATCCCATCCCCGAGATCCCTGAGATCCCAGGGGAGAGGAGCCAGGGCTGTTCCCAGTGGGAAATAGACTTTCTCAGCATAATGAGGGGCACACCTCCTAATTAACTCTCAAATTAAAAGTCTGGAGCGATCCTGTTCCCTGGGAAAATAGAATTCTGCTGGAGGAGAGCCCAGCTCCAATTTTTGGGATCTTGAGCGTATTTTTAATCGGTGCCTTCTCCTCTTTTTGTGTGGATGACAAGGAAATCTTTGTGCTGAGATGAGTCAGGAGCCAGAGGTTTTAATAAATCCATGCTGGATTTAAGAAAAAAAAACAGGAAAAAATCCCAAAGGAGTGAGGAAAACTCCCCATTTGGGTCTAGTGTAACGCTACATTAACAAGGAACTGGAGTTTTCCTTGGGAAGAGCCTGGCTCAGGGCCTGCAGCTCATGAGCCACAGAATTCAGGAGGGCTTCAGAAATCCCAGAAATCCTGGATACACTTCAGGTGGGATTAAAGGCAACCCCTTTCTTGGGAGAGGAAGGGGATGGGAAGAGACTCTGGAATCCAGGAGCTGCTGTGCGTGGGCCTGTCCCAGCTTGTCTCGGATGAGGTTCATGTGATCCCAGGAGAGGAAACTGGGAGGGATTTTCCTCCTGAATTGCAGCAAATCCTCACCATTGTCTGGCTGCAAAAAAGGCTCTTCCCTCCTCGTGTGGGAGGGCAAAAAGTGGGATTGGGATCCTCTCCTGGAACACAAGCTCTGCCCCAAAATATTCCCTCCACAGACACTGGTTCCCAGCAGTTCTCCCTCATTTCATCCCTCCCTCCGTCCATCCACCAGGGGCTGGTGGTTCTGTGCTGGTTTGGAGCTGGAATCTCCATGTGTGTGGACTTGAGCAGGAATTTCCCCATGGAAAGGGAGCTCAGGGATTGGAAGTGCCCAGGGAGGTTTGGATCCCCGTCCCTGGAGGTGTCCCAGGAATTCCTGGAGGTGGCACTCAGAGCTCTGGGCTGGGGACAAGGTGGGCACTGGGCACAGCTGGGACTCCGTGCCCTTGGGATGCTTTTCCAGCCTCAATGATTCCATGAAAACCTGTGTCCTGATGCCCAGCCAGATCTGGCTCTGTTCCTGCTCCTGCGGGACCTTTTGTGGTGGCTGGAGATGGACACGGAGAGTGGGAAGAGCCATGGGATGCTCCATGGACACTTCCAGGGATCCAGGGGCAGCCACAGCTTCTCTGGGAATCTGTGCCAGGGCCTGCCCACCTTGCCCGAGTTATTCCTGTCAGGAGAATGCAGGGAAAAGTGGTTTGTAAAAATGTGAAGAGATTCCTTTAGTTTTTTGGAGTACGAAGAAATCAAGGAATTCTGTGGTCCTGCCTCACTGGATTCACAAAGGGAAAAAAAAAAAAGGATCATTTTCCAAGCATTTCACTTGGTTACATTAATGAGTTAATTAACAAATTACCCCTTGCACACCTCCACGGAGGGGCAGCCACTCATCCCTCACATCCCTGTGCTCCCAATCCCAGCACGTGTCGGAATCCGGGATTTTCCCCACTCATCCCTCACATCCCTCTGCTCCCAATCCCAGCACAGGGGTCGGAATCCGGGATTTTCCCCTGGCGGGGATGTTTGATGTCTCACCATTCCAGGGGTGGTGAAGGTGGATTACGGAGACGTTTCGGTCAGGAAGGCCCTGAGGGAGAGCCTGGGCTGCAAACCCTTCTCCTGGTACCTGGAGAACGTCTACCCCGACTCGCAGATCCCGCGGCGCTACTACTCCCTGGGAGAGGTACGGGACTGCCCCCGGGACAGACCGGGAAGGCCGGACAGACCGGGAAGGCGGGACAGACCGGGAAGGCGGGACAGACCGGGAATGCGGGAGAGACCGGGAATGCGGGAGAGACCGGGAATGCGGGAATGCCGGAGAGACCAGGAATGCGGGAGAGACCGGGAATGCGGGAGGGACCGGGAATGCGGGAATGCGGGAACGGCGCGGGAGAGACCGGGAATGCGGGAGAGACCGGGAATGCGGGAGAGACCGGGAATGCAGGAGAGACCGGGAATGCGGGAGAGACCGGGAATGCGGGAGAGACCGGGAATGCGGGGACGGCGCGGGGCCAGGAGGGCGGGAAACAGGGGAGGGGGAAACCAGGAAAGGGAACCAGTGGAGAAAAGGAAATCAGTGAAGGAAGGAAACCAGTAGGGAAGGGAAACCAGTAAAGGAAGGAAACCATTGGAGAAAAGGAAACCAGTAGGGAAGGGAAACCAGTGGAGAAAAGGATACCGGTGGAGAAAAGGAAACCAGTGGAGAAAAGGAAACCAGTGGGAAAAGGAAACCAGTGGGAAAAGGAAACCAGTGGAAAAAGGAAACCAGTGGAAAAAGGAAACCAGTGGGAAAAGGAAACCGGTAGGGAAGGGAAGCCAGTGGAGGAAAGGGAATGAGCAGAGGAAGGAGACCAGTGGAGAAAAGGAAACCAGTGAAGGAAGGAAATCAGCAGAGAAAAGGAAACCAGTGGAAAAAGGAAACCAGTAGAGGAGGGAAACCAGTGGAGAAAAGGAAACCAGTAGGGAAGGGAAACCAGTAGAGGGAAGGGAATGAGCAGAGGAAGGAAACCAGTGGAGGAAAGGAAACCAGTGAAGGAAGGAAATCACCAGAGAAAAGGAAACCAGTGGAAAAAGGAAACCAGTGGAGGAAGGAAACCAGTGGAGGAAAGGAAACCAGTAAAGAAGGGAAATCACTGGAGGAAGGAAACCAGTAAAAGAAGGGAAACCAGCAGGGAAAGGAAACCAGCAGGGAAAGGAAAGCAAGAAGTAAAAGAAGCCAGGAATTAAAGGAAATCAATCCATGCAGGAAACCTGGAGTACAAATAGCCTGTAACTAAAGCAAGAACTGGAAACCAGTAAGTCCAGGAAGGCAGTAAGTGAAGGAAACCAGTAACTACAGCAAAGCGGGAAGTGTAGGAAAGCAGGAAAAGCAAGAAACAAAGGAAACCAGTGAGAACTGGAAACCAGTAAGCAGAAGAAAGCAATCTTACAGGTAACCAGTAACTGCAACAAACCAGCAAGGAAAGAAAACCAGTAAATGCAGGGCACCAAGAGGTGCAGCAAACCAGTAAGTACAGGGAACCAATAAATAATGGAAACCAGTAAGTAAAGAAACCAGTAACTCCAGCAAACCAGTAGTACTGGAAACCAGTAAATAATGGGAACCAGTAATGCAGGAAACCAGTAGGAACTGGACACCAGTTAGGAAGGAAAACCAGCAGGTACAAGAAACCAGTTGTAGAGGAAGGCAGGAGGTGTCCAGAGCCAATGGATCCATTCCCAAGGGGATGAGGTGGCTTCAGAGCCGAGACTCAGGTCCTGGAGTTCCCTCCTTGTCTCTTATTCCTCTTGATTTCTTATTTCTCTTTATTTTCATTTTTTTTTAAGTCCTTTTCAAGGAGAAGTTGCTGTTCCAGACATATTCCCTTTCCTGAAAAATCTCCCTTTCACTCGAGTGTCTCATCCAAATGTTCACCAGGCAAATTTATCTCCCAAATGGAGCAGGAGATTGGAAAAGTGAAGTTTGGGGGTTAATATTTTGACAATTAATATGCAGCCCTTGAGGGGAACCTTCCATCATCATTTACTGCTTAGAAAGAGACCAAAAATAGCTACTTTTGGAATTTTTTTTTAAAGAAATGTTTGTTCACTGAGTGTTTTCCACCCTGGAGCTGAGGATCACGGACATCCCTGGTAATCCCAGGGTTGAGGGATCACCAGGGGCTGGAATTTCTTTGAAATCCAACAAATTCACAGTTAAAAATATTACCCCGAGTCGTTCCTACGCTGCCTTTCAAAAGCTCTGGGACGGGTTGATTTGATGGTGATGGAATAACAATCCTGGAATAACATTCCGAGGAAAAAATGGGCTTTTTTTTAAATTTTTTTTTTTTTTTTGACATCCAGGGAAGTGATTTCCCATTGAAATTTGCCATTGTAGGCGGGAACGAAAGGCGCTGGAGGATTCCAGGTTTAATCCTGCCAAAATAAAGGGAAATGGGGAGTTTCCAGCCGGGAAAGAACTTGTCACGGGAAATGTCAAATAAAGTGGGATTGTGCCACGTTGTCAGGCTGGAAAATGGGATGAGGAAGGCAGAAAATAGTGATTAAAACACCTGACTGGTGCAGTGTGGCCTCAGTTTCCATGGAAACAGCAGCTCAGGCAGGAGCTGGGAATTCAAGCCCTGCTTGGCTGTTCCAGTGGAGCAGGGAAAGAGAATTGCAGCCTTGAAGCCCAGGCTGCAGCAGAGAAATGGGGAAGTTTTAAAGCACTGGAAGTGCATTTTTTTTTTTTTTTGGACATTTTCCTGCCTTTCAGAAGAGATTTGGGCAGGGTTTGATCCATCCGAGCTGGAGCAGCATCCTTAGGCCATAAATGGTGCCTGTCCTGCCCTGGATGGCTCCTCCTGGGCTCAAATCCAAGGAAAAAAAATGGTGTAAATCAAAGGTGAGCAGCACCAGGCCTCAGACTGCATTTCCCAGGTGGATATTTTGTTGTTTTCTGGGATAAACAGGGAGAAAAAGAATGGAGATTTTGACAGGTTTTGGGATAATCATCCTGAATTCCCAGATGGAATAGTGAGAGTTGTCCCGGGCCTTTGGGGCCACTTCCAACCCAAACCATTCCAGGACAGTTTGGGAATGGCCTCTGTGCACAAGTTGCAGTTTTCTGCACAAATCTGGCAGCTCCAGGGAATATTTTAAGGAACATTTCACCTCTTTTCCTTCCTCCAGATCAGGAACGTGGAAACCAACCAGTGCTTGGACAACATGGGCCGCAAGGAGAACGAGAAGGTGGGATTTTTCAACTGCCACGGCATGGGAGGGAACCAGGTAAGTAAAGACAGGGAAAAGCGTCCAGTGATTCCTTTGGAATCGTTTAGGTACCTGTTTCGATTCTCTCTTAGGTTTTGTGTGACAGTAGTATCAAAATAATCGATGAAAATTCCAAAATATTTTCGATTTCGAGGTGAAGGGTTTTAAGAGGACTCAGCCATTTCCTTCAGTTTCAGCTCCAGATTTTGGGGGAATGTTGGTGCATATCCATGGGAAGTATCCAGGTGAATACATCGGATAGAATCCTGCTGCCATTTAATCATGAATTTAACGTTCCAGACACGAACATTAGGAAATCTGATCAGGAATTTGAAATAGTTTTCATAAAAACGCAACGGGCGGGGATCTCCAGGAACATGGCTGGATCCATCTGTAGGGAAAATAAATATCCAGGATATTCGTGGGAGTTGAGTTCCTTAGTGGAATTCCAATAGTGTTGGGAATGTTTCATTCGGAGGGGCCGGGAAGGGAGTAGAAAAGCGGATGGAATTCTTGGTCTTGCGACCAGTGACTCTGGCTTAATTAGAATAAAATTTGCATATCCCGGTGGATATTCAAATTAGCACGGCTGCTCCAGATGGGGTTGGGGACGTAAATTATGATTAAGGGACTTTTAAGCATATTTTCAATTAATCCAATTTTAATTAATTATAATCGTTGGTTATTTATGTGCGGGATTTTCCGGGGGTTGGTGCCGGCCTGGCACGGTGACGATTCCCTGGTAGCTCTGCTATTCCAGACACCTGCTCCTGGCCACATTCCTGCTGGGAAGGGCTGGGAGGCTCCGTGTTCCCATCCCTGATTTATCCTGGAGCTTCATCCCGACTCCTGCCGTCTCCTCCTGTCAGTTCCTCCATCCTCACTGGAGCTTGGCCTCATTTCGCTGCTTTTTGGGTTGGAAAACCTTTCCCTTCCCTGAATTCCGATGGATTTCTCCAGTAAAAACCCTTTCCCTTCCCTGAATTCCAGTGGATTTCTCCAATGGAAACCCTTTCCCTTCCCCTGAATTCCAGTGGATTTCTCCAATGGAAAACCTTTCCCTTCCCTGAATTCCAGTGGATTTTTCCAATGGAAACCCTTTCCTTTCCCCTGAATTCCAGTGGATTTCTCCAGTAAAAAAAACCCTTTCCCTTCCCCTGAATTCCAATAGATTTTTCCAGTAAAAACCGTTTCACTTCCCCTGAATTCCAATGGATTTATCCAATGGAAAACCTTCCCCTGAATTCCAGTGGATTTCTCCAGTGGAAAACCTTTCCCTTCCCCTGAATTCCAGTGGATTTCTCCAGTAGAAAACCTTTCCCTTCTCTGAATTCCGATGGATTTCTCCAATAAAAAACCTTTCCCTTCTTTATTTCTGATGGATTTCTCCAATAAAAAAAACTTTCCCTTCCCCTGAATTCCGATGGATTTTTCCATTGGAAAACCCTCCCCTGATTTCCAGTGGATTTCTCCAATGGAAAACCTTTCCCTTCCCCTGAATTCTGATGGATTTCTCAAAAAAAATCCTTTTCCTTCCCTTGAATTCCAATGGATTTCTCCAATGGGAAACCGTTCCCTTCCTCTGAATTCTGCTGAATCTCTCCAATGGAAAACCTTTCCCTTGCCCTGAATTCTGATGGATTTCTCCAGCTGAAAACCTTTCCTTTCCCCTGAATTCCAATGTATTTTTCCCATGGAAGGCTCCAGCCCCTGAGCCATCCCGGGGTCCCTCCCAGGCCGGAATTCCCACCCGTTTTCCCTCCCTGTCGGTGTCCAGGTGTTTTCCTACACGGCGGACAAGGAGATCCGCACGGACGATCTGTGCCTGGACGTGTCGCGGCTCAACGGGCCCGTCCTCATGCTCAAGTGCCACCACCTGAGGGGAAACCAGCTCTGGGAGTACGACGCCGAGGTACGATCCCAGGGCCAGGGGGGTCTGGGGACAATCCCGGGATCCCTCAGCCTGGAAAAGCGTCCCAAGGTCACGGAGCCCCAGCTGGGACCAATCCCCACCCTGTCCCCAGCCCACAGCTCTGAGTGCCACCTCCAGGAATCCCTGGGACACCTCCCGGGATGGGATAATCTGGTTTTCTAAGGAAAGTGCGTTTTTTTAGGGTCAGACTAATCTTGCAGGAAGGTTTTCCAAGCACCTCCTGCTTCCAATTCCAACCCACACAGGGAAAAGCTGTGACAGATCCTCACCTTGTCCCCAGCCCAGAGCTCTGAGTGCCACCTCCAGGGATTCCTGGGACACCTCCAGGGGTGGGGATCCAAACCTCCCTGGGCACTCCCAATCCCTGGCCACCCTTTCCAGGGAGAGTTTTTCCCCCAGTGACAAAAATGGGATTTCAGGGCCGTCCGGGGCTCGGTGTCTGTGGCTGCTGTGAGGGTTTGGGGCTGTGGGGGAACAGGGAATGTTCCCTCCAGGAGGGGCTGGGGCAGGGACACCTCTGCTGCTGGGCCTGGGCTGGATGGGGATTCCCTTCTGGGAAAAGCCTTCGGGATTCCGGGGCTCAGGAGCCCACAGAGGAGCTCCGAGGTCACGGAGTCCAATCTGTGCCCAGTCCCACCTTGTCCCCAAGTGCCACCTCCAGGAATTCCCGGGACACCTCCAGGGATGGGAATCCAACCCTCCCTGGGCACTTCCAATCCCTGAGCTCCCTTTCCATGGGGGAATTCCTGCTGCTGTCCGGGCTGTGGTTGGAAAAGCCCTCCCAGGCCATCAAGTCCAAGCTGTGCCCCATCCCCACCTTGTTTCCCACCCTTGGACACCTCCACCCCTCCTGCCTGGAAGGCTGGAATTCTTCCCATAAAATCCACACTGGGAATGTGCCTGTTTTTCCCTTAAATTGAGCAGAATTTCCCGGGAATTGTGTAAAACCCGGCTCGGCCATGAGATGGAGCTCCTAAAACAGGAATACTCCACGCGTTTGTGGCATCTCCAAGGACTGGCTGCTTGTTCTCCTGGAAAAGATCCCATTGCATTCCCTGTCCCTGGATTTATTGACCTTTTATTACCAATTTCCCTTGGAATATTCAGATTCCAGCTGCCCCTTTTCCCATTCATTTCATTATTGCCATTAATTGTGTATTTATTAGTGTATTATTAACCTCCAGACATTCCTAATATCCAAGATTGTTTTTTTCCCCCAAGCAAACAACCAGTCGTGATATTCCAGTTATATTTTTTTCCAGAGTAACAATTGCAGGATATTTCCGGAATCCCTTGTATTCATTCAGTTTTCCAGTGGAATTACACTGGTTTTTTCCTTTCCTTGCTTATTCAGGAATTGCATGGAGGGATTTTGGGTGTTTCTTAGGAATTTTTAGGAATTCTGTCTTGGCAACGGACAACAGGACACGAAATAATCCTCAAAAGGGATTTCTCTGAGGGATTTTCATGGAATTTTCTACGATTTCCTGCTATTATTAATTTTTTTTAAAATAATTTTCTGATTTAATTGGTGGTATTGAAAGATTGAATAAATTCCAGGCTCCCAGGCCTGGTGATTCCTGTTGTGACATCCGGGGAAACCTCTGGATGGGGAGAGGGATGAAATCCGGGGACGTGACAATCAAGAAGGAATCCAGGGAAAAAATGAGGTTGGAAATGTGTCACAGCAGATAGGAAGGAGTTCAATTCCTTGTGGATGGATGCTGATGCCAGGATTTATTCCTGAGAAATTCCTCGGGGTTTATTCCTGACAGATTCCTCAGGACTTGTTCCTGACAGATCCCTCAGGGTTTATTCCAGGGCTGCCAGAGCTGCAGGAGTGTTTGGACAACGCTCTCAGGGACAGGGTGGGATCGTTGGGATATCCTGGCAGGGCCAGGGTTTGGATCAGTGATCCCTGCGGATCCCTTCCCACACGGAATTCCATGATTTTTTCCTGGATAATTGCCAATGCTTGTCCCCAGTCCCGGTGTCCGTGCGAAGCTGTGGAGTTTCCATCCAGGGAGGGCTGAGGGGCTGCACAGAAAATGTTCCCGGGATCACTGACTCCACTTTCTTCTGTCTCCCCTCCCCTCAGTATTTTGGGAAATGGGAATATAGCTTTGAGGTAAGTCTGGTGCAATCCCTGTGCCAAATCCCAGTCCCTGGAATAGCTCCTGTAGCAGTGCCCGTGTTCAGCGCTTCTCCACAGCTGCTGCTCCAACATTCCAGAGCTTTCCCTCCCTGAGCCACGCTGGGAGAGCTGGGAATGTTCCCCTGGAGAAGGGAAGGACACAGGGAGAGCTGGGAATGTTCCCCTGGAGAAGGGAAGGACACAGGGAGAGCTCAGAGCCCCTGGCAGGGCCTGAAGGGGCTCCAGGAGAGCTGGAGAGGGACTGGGGACAAGGCAGGGAGGGACAGGACACAGGGAATGGCTTCCCACTGCCAGAGGGCAGGGCTGGGGGGGAGATTGGGAATTGGGAATTCCTGGCTGGGCTGCAATTCCCAGCTTTGCTGTGGCTGCCCCTGGATCCCTGGCAGTGTCCCAGGCCAGGCTAGCTGGGGTTTGGAGCACGTGGCACAGTGGGAGGTGTCCCTGCCCCTGGCAGGGCTGGATCAGGATGGGATTGAAGGTCTTTCCATCCCAAACCATCCCACCAATCCAGGACGAGCCCGCTCAGGTTCCCACATCCACGTTTATCCCCACGTGAGGAATCTGCTGCCTTTGGATATTTCCCATCCTGTAAACACCAGAGAGAATTCCAAGTCCTTTACTTCTGGACCTCTGCGTTCCCTGGGAAGGTTCATGGACAGGAGGGACCAGGGAGTGCCGATCCGGAGTGATCCAGCCCTGCTGTCCCTGCCTGTGACTCCAAGTGACATTTTTGGGACACTTGGCCTTGATATTTTCAGTGGCTCCTTTATCCTCACGCCACTTTTCCCATTCCCAATCCAAAAGCATGGAAAAGGAGCACGTGAGGGGCCGGGATGTGGGAAGAGTATTCCAGCTGCTCCAGCCCTGGGTAGCTCAGGGATGGGCTGGGAAGAATTTGGGGAAGTGGAAGCTCCCCTTCATCTCAGCCCATCTGGAACTGGCACCAGAAAGGAGAAGCTGGAGTTGTGGTTGGGAAAAAAACCCTCGTAAATGTTTAATGAATTCAGTTTTTAATTGGGCAATTCCCAAATGGGATTTAGGGTGGTTTGTGCGGGAAAAACCCCATCGGTGCCCGAATCTTTCCAGTGGGGAATTGCAGCAATCCCGGAGGTTGTAGGGGCAGGATAGGGAGCCACAATCCACTGTGGATCATGGGAATGGTCTCGAGCAGGGAGGAAATTTTGGGATATTTCTTCTAGGAAAACCCCATCTCTGCCTGGATCTTTCCAGCAGGGAATTGCGGCAATCCATGGGGTTGGAGGGGCAGGATTGGGAGCCCCAGTCCATTCTGGATCATGGGAACGGTCTCAAGAACAGGGAGGAGATTTTGCGGGGAATTAAATCCCACTCCCCGAATTCCCCTCTGGACGTTCACCCTTGTCCCCAGAACATTCCCAGCCCGTTCTCCACCAGCATTCCCAGTCCATCCCTGCCGGCCCCGCCGGCTGTCCCCGCTGTTCCGTCCCCAGAACATTCCCAGCCCTTTCTCCACCAGCATTCCCAGTCCATCCCTGCCGGCCCCGCCGGCCATCCCTGCTGTTCCGTCCCCAGAACATTCCCAGCCCGTTCTCCAT
>VZDJ01000019.1:922780-934382 GCA_008694505.1 Cyanoderma ruficeps | reverse complement strand
AATAATAATAATAATTATTGGGGCTGCTCCCCAAATTCCATCAGGTTTTTCCCTACGTGCCCTGGCAGTGCTGGACAGGAGATATTCCCTGTCCTGGAAACCCCAAATCCCGCCGGGATCACGGCTCTGGAATTCCACGGGCCGGAGCGGGAGGCGCAGAGGGACGAGCCCTGAGCCCGGGGGACACAACTGGCCAGGAACATCCCGCGGATATTCCCAGGGAATTGTTAAACCAGGCACAGGAATGTGGGAAAGGCAGCAGCACCCAGGGAACAGCCAACAGGAATTGCTCCGGGAAGTCTCCTCTACTCACCCCGGAAAAAATTCTGGGAAAAGGAACAACTCCCGGAGCGGGACAGAGAGGGGACACAAAAGTGAAGGATTGGCTGGATGTGGGATTGGCAGGACAGAGGGAAGGGCAGGGGGAGGGAGCCCAGGGTACCCGGGATAGGGGCGGATATCCCGGGATAGGGGTGGATATCCCAGGATAAGGGTGGATATCCCAGGATAGGGGCGGATATCCCAGGATAGGGGTGGATATCCCAGGATAAGGGTGGATATCCCAGGATAGGGGTGGATATCCCAGGATAAGGGTGGATATCCCAGGATAGGGGCGGATATCCCAGGATAAGGGCAGATATCCCGGGATAGGGGCAGATATCCCAGGATAAGGGTGGATATCCCGGGATAGGGGTGGATATCCCAGGATAAGGGTGGATATCCCAGGATAGGGGCAGATATTCCAGGATAAGGGTGGATATCCCAGGATAGGGGCAGATATTCCAGGATAAGGGTGGATATCCCAGGATAGGGGCGGATATCCCAGGATAGGGGCAGATATCCCGGGAGAGGGGCAGATATCCCGGGATAGGGGCAGCATTCCATGGGAAGTGCCCACCCCAGTCCCGCAGTGACCCTGCCCAGCGCAGCCTGACCCCGATCCTGTGATCCCAAAGGGAGGAATTGCAGATCCAGCTGTCCCAGCTCTGGGCACGGGGAATTCCCTGGATCTGCTGCCCCGGGGCCGCGGATGGGACAATCCAGAGCTGGTGTTCGATGGAAAAGGGGGTGAGGGGGAACACTCGGCTCTAGGGATCCCAGGAACCAGGGAATTCACGGATCCACAGGAATCAGGGAATTCACAAATCCCCAGGAGTCAGGGAATTCATGGATCTTCAGGAAGCAGTAAATTCATGGATCTGTAGGAATCAGTGAATTCACAAATCCCCAGAAGTCAGGGAATTCATGGATCTTCAGGAATCAGGGAATTCACAAATCCCCAGGGGTCAGTGAATTCATGGATCTTCAGGAATCAGTGAATTCACAGATCCACAGGGAGGGATGGGATATTGGGAAGGAATTCCTGGCTGGGGAAACCCTGGCACAGATTCCCAGATTTGCTGTGGCTGCCCCTGGATCCCTGGCAGTGCCCAAGGCCGGGCTGGAGCAGCCTGGGATGGTGGGAGGTGCCCCATGGGATGGGATGGGATGGGATGGGATGGGGTGGGATGGGATCAATGGGATGGGGTGGGATGATCCCTCACGTCCCTTCCACCCCAAACCATTCCAGGATTTGATGACCCTCCCTCTCTCCAAGCAAGCAGCACCTCTGGAGTTGTCCATGGATTAATGAAAACCAACAACACAAACCCTGGCTGTCCCCAGCTCCTCCAAACTAAAAATCCTCCGGACACCCTGGGATGGATTCGGAGAGCCCAGGATTCATTCCCGCCGTGAATAAATAAGCAAACCCCTTTTAAATCCCCGCGCCAGGCACTCCCTGCGGGAGAGCTCCAGGAGAGGGGCTGGATCCTGCAGGAGAGCTCCAGGAGAGGGGCTGGATGCAGCCTCTTCCCTCCTGGGAGGACAATTCCCACAGCCTCCACCGCCGGAGCCCGGCAGCAGCACACGCAGGAATTCCAGGGAGCTCGGGAGCAGCTGGGATTTACAGCACTCAGACGATTTTTAATTATTATTTTTTAAATAAATCTTTATTTTATTTTTCTTTTCCCCCAACGGAAAATTCCAGCTGGGTGGGATAAAAGGCTCCCTAAGGACCTGCTGAGTATTTTTTTGTTGCTCTTCCTGACAAAAGGCAGGCGGATTTCCCGGGAAAACCTTCCGAGCTGCCCAGCTCTGCTGCCCCCAGGTCCTGGAGCGTCTCTGGATTTGTGTCCCGGGCCCAAAACGTACACCAAAAAAAACCTCAAATAACTTTCCCCATTTCCTCCATATGGAAAAGCATTGGGATGTGAAAGCCTTCCCGAGATCCAGGATGCATTGCTGATGGAATATTTGCTTCAGATGCTACAGATTTAGTAAAAAAAGATTTTTTTTTTTAAAAAAAAATCTCATTAAAAAATCCAAAGCAATCCCAAGTTATTTTCCAGAGTTTCAAGGCGTTCGAGTATCACGACTTCTGTTAAAAACTGAAAATTGAAAAAGGGAAGGAGAGCTTGGAGTTTCGACACTGGACTGGGAGCTCTGCTCCCGAAATCCGCCCCGGAGGAAGGAGATGGTTGGCCCTGGAAATCCGGGATGCTCGGGATCCTGGCTCCCACCTGCACCCAGGCTTCCCTCCGGGAAAATCCCTCTGGAATTTACTGCCCCAGGGGCGGGTGTTAACGGTCCTGCTTGGATGGAGCTCGTCCCTGGTTTCCAGCTCTTTGGGGCCTGGAGGTTTTATCAGAAAGTTGTTAGCACTGAGTGGGAGCAAATAAAAAAAAATTTTTTTGAACAAAATATTTTAAAAAAGAGAGGGTGAAATCAGATAGTTTGAACTAATTTTTAAAAATAATTAGAAATATCAGCCGAAGTTGCACAGTTCCTTGTTCCCCTGGGAATTCCTTCCTTCCAGCTCCAAAGAAATCCGAACACCCCGAGGGGAGAGCGCCCACCCGGAGCTCACCTGAGCACCCACCCCAGGCTTCCCTGAGCCATGGTTATCCCTCCTTTGGGGCCTCCCAATCCCGGGAATCCCCGACCCCCCGCCCGGCCCTGCGGGGCCTTTCCATGGGATCTCCCCAAATCGCCTTTGAACAGCCTTGGGCCCCGGGATTCCTTTATTCCAGCTCGGGAAGCGCAGCCGGGGCGGGTCCCGATTTTGGGGTCGGGGCCGGGCTTTGGGTACCGGGGGCCAGGTCATGATTTTGGGGTCGGGGCTGGGCTCTGTGGACCAGGGGCAGGACCCAATTTTGGGGTCAGAGCTGAGCTTTGGGAACCTGGGGGTACATCCCGATTCTGGGGTCAGGCTCTGGGTACTTGGGGCACATCCCAATTTTGGGGTCAGGCTCTGGGTACCTGGGGCACATCCCGATTTTGAGGTCAGGGCTGGGCTCTGGGTACCGGGGGCACATCCCATTTTTGGGGTCGGCTTTGGGTACGCAGATCCAGGTCCCGATTTTGGGGTTGGACTCTCTGGACCCAGGGGCAGGTCCCGGTTTTGGGGCCAGCTTTGTGTACCCGGGTCCGGGTCCCGGTTTTGGGGCCGGCTCTGTGTACCCGGGTCTGGGTCCCGGTTTTGGGGCCGGCTCTGTGTACCCGGGTCCGGGTCCCGGTTTTGGGGCCGGCTCTGTGTACCCGGGTCCGGGTCCCGGTTTTGGGGCCGGCTCTGTGTACCCGGGTCCCGGTCCCGGTTTTGGGGCCGGCTCTGTGTACCCGGGTCCCGGTCCCGGTTTTGGGGCCGGCTCTGTGTACCCGGGTGCCGGTCCCGGTTTTGGGGCCGGCTCTGGGTACCCGGGGGACATCCCGGTTTTGGGGCCGGCTCTGTGTACCCGGGTCCGGGTCCCGGTTTTGGGGCCGGCTCTGTGTACCCGGGTCCGGGTCCTGGTTTTGGGGCCGGCTCTGTGTACCCGGGTCCCGGTCCCGGTTTTGGGGCCGGCTCTGTGTACCCGGGTGCCGGTCCCGGTTTTGGGGCCGGCTCTGGGTACCCGGGGGACATCCCGGTTTTGGGGCCGGCTCTGTGTATCCGGGTCCGGGTCCCGGTTTTGGGGCCGGCTCTGAGTACCCGGGTCCGGGTCCTGGTTTTGGGGCCGGCTCTGTGTACCCGGGTCCCGGTCCCGGTTTTGGGGCCGGCTCTGTGTACCCGGGTGCCGGTCCCGGTTTTGGGGCCGGCTCTGGGTACCCGGGGGACATCCCGGTTTTGGGGCCGGCTCTGTGTATCCGGGTCCGGGTCCCGGTTTTGGGGCCGGCTCTGAGTACCCGGGTCCGGGTCCTGGTTTTGGGGCCGGCTCTGTGTACCCGGGTCCCGGTCCCGGTTTTGGGGCCGGCTCTGTGTACCCGGGTGCCGGTCCCGGTTTTGGGGCCGGCTCTGGGTACCCGGGGGACATCCCGGTTTTGGGGCCGGCTCTGTGTACCCGGGTCCGGGTCCCGGTTTTGGGGCCGGCTCTGCGTACCCGGGTGCCGGTCCCGGTTTTGGGGCCGGCTCTGTGTACCCGGGTGCCGGTCCCGGTTTTGGGGCCGGGCTCGGGGGCCCGGCCAGCGGCACTAGGTGGCATTGTGAGACCGGCGGCTCCCGGCCCCGCTCCGTGCGGGTTCTCCCGGTCTCGCCGCTCTCCGCGGAGGGTGGAAGCGGCCGCTCGTCGCCCGCGGGATAAATTCCGTGGGGCGCCCGCTCGGCCGGGGCCGCTCCTGCCCGGGCTCTCCCTGCCCGGCTTTCACCTCAATCTGTCATCCAGATTTGACACTGCCTCGTTCCAGCGGCGCTCGGGAGTGACATGTATATAATGTGGAATATTGTGCACATTTACAGCCGCCGCTTTTTTGCCCCTTCGAACGCCGCTGCTCGTTGCCGGCTTCTGGCAGCCGCCGCGCTGCAGAGAAAATAAAATTACCGCGGAAAAATAAAAGAATGATAATGAAAAAAAATAAACAAACCGAACCCGCCACGGCAGAGGGTTCCGTTCTGATCGTCGGGAAGGAAAAACTTGGATTCGGGTTGGGTTTTTGGGGTTTTAGGGATGGGAATTGTCCGGCAGCTCGGGGCTAATTAAAGAGGAGCCCGCACGGCGCTCCCCGAGCTGGCTGCTTTATGATTCTCTTCCATTAACACTCCGGATTATAAATCAAATTAACTGGCATTTCTATTAAAAAAAAAAAAAAAAGGAATCCTTTCCGGAGAGCGCCCAGCCCGGCGGGGCTGAGCCCCTTTTCCTGGAGAGGAAAATTCCCACCGCAGCTTTGTTCCCCGTCCCTGCCCTCCCGGAACAATCAGCGAGGACGGGCAATTATTCCCTGGCAGAAAACAAACCCAAATCAGGCTGGGGTGACCTCCCGGCTCAGCTCGGGGAGCCGATCCCGGCTGATCCCGGCTGCTTCCAGCGGGAATTCCGCACCAGCCGCGCCAATTCCTCGCTGCCCGAGCCGGCCGCAGGGAAAACACACAAATATTTGTGAGCACGCGGCGCTCGGGGCTCCCAAATCCTCCCTCCGCCCCGCAGGGTGAGAAAATTCCTTTCACGGGGATTTTAAATTCAAGTCTCTCCGTCCCCTTTCCCTCCATCCCGGAGCGTTCCCGCCTTTCCCCGGGCTGGCCATTTCTTTGGGATGGGTTTTGTTTCCTGCCCGCGTCCCCCTTGGTGTGTTTTGGGCTGGAATTTGGGGGTTAAGCCCCCAGCACCGACGCTCGGAGCTGGTAAATGGGACGGGGGACGGCGCGGAGTTAAATCTCGGGAATAAACTTGGAAATGATGGAGCCGGAGAGAGGAGGGAGAAAATCCCGGCTCGGGCTGTTCCCGGCTCGGAAAACCCGGGCTAGAGCCGAGCTCCCGGCACAGGGAGCAGCTCCAGCCCGGATTCCGGCTGGAATCATTGGAGAAAAAGCCCCGGAAGGTCGGATTTATTGTCACCGAGAGCAGAAGGGCAAAAGGAGATTGTCACTTCGTTAACCGCCGCATTCCGCGGGAAATGCAGGTCCCTATCCCGGGGATTTGTAGTTTTATTTTCTGGGATTGTCCCCGCAGAGCTGAGCACGGCGAGGGAGATTTCGGTCTGAAATCTCAGCCCAGATTCCCTCTTTTAACCTTCCGTTGTGACACTCGGGGCAGAGGCGGGAGCTGCTCCCGGCCCCGGCGCCGCTGCCGCCGGATTTCTCCAGGAATCACAACCCCGGGAAGTCCTCAGATCCCTCAGCGCTCCCGGACCTGCCTCGGGCTTCACTTCCATAAAAACTTGCGATCCGGCCACGAGCTGGAGCTCGGGATTTTTCTTTCTGCCCGAAAGGATCCTCCAGGATTTAACCCCCGGCTGGGCAGCGAAGCCTGGACAGAACTTTTCCCCTTTTTTCCAACACGGCTGTCGGTCTTCCTGCGGGAAAAATCATCCCAAATCACCCCAGCCCCGCTCTGCCAATTCCCGAGGGAAGGATTGAGGGAAATGGGAACTAAAGAACCTTTTTGGGAGGGGCTGTGCCAGGCCAGGGCTGCTCCTGTGGGATCCCAATCCCAGCCTGGGCCGGCCCGGGGCTCGGGAACCGCAACGACCCCGGGGCTGCTGCTCCTGCTCCAAACACCCTTCCCAGACGCCGCATTCCCTGAGGAATTCCAGCGGCTGGGACTATGATTAGCCGGGCACGTGGCTCTCCCGGCTGCAAGGAGCTTTCCTGGGAGCCGGGCAGGGAAAAGGATTCCTGGGAGTCAGGCAGGCAAAAGATTCCTGGGAGCTGGGCAGGGAAAAGGGATCCCTGGGAGCCGAGGAGGGAAAAGGGATCCCTGGGAGCCGGGCAGGGAAAAGGGATTCCTGGGAGCTGGGCAGGGAAAAGGGATTCTTGGGAGCCGGGGAGGGAAAAAGGATTCCTGGGAGCCGAGAAGGGAAAAGGGATTCCTGGGAGCCGGGAGGGAAATGGAATTCCTGGGAGCCGAGAAGGGAAAAGGGAGCGGGAGCGGCCCGCAGATGGGACTGGATCCATCACATCCCCCTGGAAATCCGGGAAAAAGGAGGGAGGGAGGGAGGGTCCTGCACATGATTTATTTCTGGCTTTTCCCGCTCACAGCACAGCTGGATCAGCTGTGGCTCCGGGAGCTCCGGGAAACGCTGCACATCCACACACCCACACACCCACACACCCACACGCCCACACACCCACACAGCCACACACCCACACACCCACACATCCACACACCCACACATCCACACATCCACACATCCAAGTTTTCCTTCAGAGTGCAGGGACACTTCACCCACGGCAGCTCGGCTCTGGATAATCCCAAATTTTGCCCAGGCCCTCCCAAATTTATTTATTTTTCCTCCCGGGCTTGCTCTGGGCTGCAGGGAAGGAACAGGCACACGGGTGGGTTGATCCCGGCTGAGCTGGGCAGGGAATTTTTGGCCCTGGAATTGTGGAAGGCCCCTCTGGCAGCTCTCTGCTCTCCTTTGGAAACTTTGTTCTGCTCCAAAATCACAGTGGGAGCTCAGGGAAGGATTGGACACAGGAATCCTCACTTGGGAAAAGCCACTGTCCAAGTTCTGCTCCTCCAGAACTTCCCCAAATTGTCCCTTTAATGTAAAAGCTTGAAATTCCTGAAGATTCCTCCCAGACAGGAATTCCCGAGCTGGGATCCTCCAAAAGCAAACCCCGAGGAAGGCAGGGCCTGGCTCTCCGTGGAGCTGGCAGTTCCTCATTCCAGGAATGTGATCGTTGGTAGCTCCTAAAACACCCCAATCCCACCTCCATCCCCTCCGGATCAGCCGGGTGATTAATCCTGCAGGTGCCAATTAATTCCCACCACCCTTCACGTGCTCCCGTGGCGCTTGTGGGACCCCCTGGAGAGAGGATGGATGGAGTCACGGCACAGGTTCCTCCACAGCAATAAATACACCCGGAATATCCACGGAATATCCACGGAATATCCATGGAATATTCATGGAATAGCCACAGAATATCCATGGAATATCCACAGAATACCCACAGAATATCCACGGAATATCCACGGAATATCCACGGAATATCCATGGCATATCCATGGAATATCCACGGAATATCCACGGCATATCCATGGCATATCCACAGAATATCCATGGAATATCCACGGAATATCCACAGAATATCCACAGAATACCCACAGAATACCCACAGAATATCCACGGAATATCCATGGCATATCCATGGAATATCCATGGAATATCTGTGGAATATCCACAGAATATCCACAGAATATCCACGGAATATCCATGGAATATCCATGGAATATCCATGGCATATCCATGGAATATTCATAGAATATCCATGTAATATCCACAGAATATCCACGGCATATCCATGGAATATCCATGGAATATTCACGGAATATCCACGGCATATCCACAGCATATCCACGGCATATCCATGGAATATCCACGGCATATCCATGGACTATCCGTGCCTTGCCACAGGCAGCGCGTCCCCAGATCCAGGCAGGAGCTGCAGGGAAATGAGGATTTTTTTCCACTCCAGGAATGAGGATCCAGGGAGGATCCAGGGAGCGAACCCCCCTCGCCCGTGGCAGCCCCGGCGGAGCGCCCTGCCATCGCCATGGCAACCGCGAGCCAATTACAGCAATTAACATTCCCGCGGAGCCGGCCCTCATCAGCAGCCGCCGCGCTCCTTTATTCCCTGATTTATCCCTCCGAGCTGGGGCCGCTGCTCCAGACAACACCGAGCCCGGGGATGGCCCCAAACGGGGACAGGGACGGGCCCAAAAGGGCACAGGGATGGCCCCAAAAGGGCACGGGGATGGCCCCAAATGGACACGGGGATGGCCCCAAATGGGCACAGGGACGGCCCCAAAAAGGCGCAGGGATTGTCCCAAATGGGCACGGGGATGGCCCCAAATGGACACGGGGATGGCCCCAAATGGGGACAGGGATGGTCCCAAATGGATGCAGGGATTGTCCCAAATGGGCACGGGGATGGCCCCAAATGGGGACGGGGACGGCCCCAAAAGGGCGCAGGGATGGCCCCAAATGGGCACGGGGATGGTTTGGAGAGGGACCCCAGAGATCCCCTCACCCCTGCCAGGGCCAGGGCAGGCAGTGATGATGACAAATTCCACATCCCAGCAAAACCCCAGGAAATTCCCAGCAAAACCCCACGTGTCTCCCGGGCTGGGCTCAGGAGCTGGGGGTGCTTCCAGCCCCTTCTCCTCACCAATCCCAGCCCCTTCTCCACCAATCCCAGCTCCTTCTCCTCACCAATCCCAGCCCCTTCTCCTCCTCCATCCCAGCCCCTTCTCCTCATCCATCCCAGCTCCTTCTCCTCACCAATCCCAGCTCCTTCTCCTCATCCATCCCAGCTCCTTCTCCTCATCCATCCCAGCTCCTTCTCCTCCTCCATCCCAGCCCCTTCCCCTCACCAATCCCAGCCCCTTCTCCTCACCAATCCCAGCCCCTTCTCCTCATCCATCCCAGCCCCTTCTCCTCATCCATCCCAGCCCCTTCTCCTCATCCATCCCAGCCCCTTCTCCTCATCCATCCCAGCTCCTTCTCCTCATCCATCCCAGCTCCTTCTCCTCATCCATCCCAGCCCCTTCTCCTCATCCATCCCAGCCCCAGGAGCCTCTCAGACAGGAGCTCAATGTCCAGCCAATGCACTCCAGGAACGCCGATGGAAAAGCACTGCTGGAATTCCCAGATTCGTTCCCGCCGAATTCCAGGCTTCCACCTCCAGAACCATCCTGCGGTGTAAAATCCCAAAAAATTGCCAGGAAATTCCAGGTCCGAGCTCACTGCCCACAGCCACAGGGCGGTTTGTTTATTCGATTCATTTAAATAAGTTTTTCCTGCTCATTTAAATAAGTTTTCCCTGCCGGCCCATCTGGGGCCGCTGAGGCTGTTTTTAGTTTTATCTGAGCCTGGGAGCGCAGAAATTCCACAGACAGAAGCCCCAGCCCTGGTTTGGCTGCAGCAGCTCGGCTGAAGGGCTGGAGGTGAAGCCAGCTGCTGGTTTGCAGTCGCCATTTCAAGTTCAAAACCAAAAAATGTTTCAAAAAACAAAAAAACCCCCAAAAAACCAAAAAACCCCCAAAAAACCTCAAACCCCAAAACACCCAAACGAAAAAAACCAAAAAACACTCACAGAAAAAAGGAAAAAAAAAAAAACCTCAAGACGCCCTCGTCCCCCAAAGGAAACTCCTGTTCCTTCACCTTAATATAAATGTGGAATTTTTTTATTGCTCAATTGCTTTGCACTTTCTTTTCAGCAGTAATAAATATTACAAATCACCCAGCCCCTCGGGGGCTCCGTGGCCCGAGCAGGGCTCCAGGCCGGTGAGCCTGCCCAGGGCCAAACCTCCCGTGTGCCCCAGCTCCGGCTGCCAGCTCCAGTTATCCCAAACTTCACTAAAACTACAGTTCACATGAGCTGTTTGGGGGGAACGTTGTGGTTTGGGGGAGTTTTGGGTCATAGGAGCAGCTGCAGATGCTCAGTGCTGGGATTTCCTCTGGATTCCTGGGAATCCCTGACAGGCACAGGGAGTTTTGGGTCATAGGAGCAGCTGCAGATCCTCAGTGCTGGGATTTCCTCTGCATTCCTGGGAATCCCTGATGGGTACAGGGAGTTTTAAGGTCCAGCCACAAGGTTCATCTGTACCAGACTCTCTTAAACCCACCTTAAAATCTTTTTTTAAAAACAATTAGGGATAAAAACCACAGAATCCTAAAGTAGTTTGGGTTGGAAGGCTTAAAACCCATCCCAATCCATCTCCTACCATGGGCTGGGACACTCCCACTATCCCAGGTCGCTCCAAGCCCTGTCCAGCCTGGCCTGGGACACTTCCAGGGATGGCAGCAGCATTTTTTTTGTTGGCTTTTTCCCAGCCACAGGCGTGATGGACACCCCTGAGCTCCTGGGAATGCCAGGAACTTCCTTTCCCAGAAGGTGCCAGTTTATTCCACCGTGTCTCTGCTGGCAGCACCCTGGCCAGGACACCCCAGGGACACCCAGGGACACCCCAGGACATGCCAGGGACACCCCAGGGACACCCCAGGGACACCCAGGGACTGCCCAGGGACACCCTGAGACACCCCAGGACATCCCAGGGACATCCCAGGGACACTCAGGGACACCCTGGGACACCCCAGAGACACCCAGGGACTGCCCAGGGACACCCTGAGACACCCCAGGACATCCCAGGGACACCCAGGGACTGCCTAGTGACACTCCAGGGACACCCAGGGACACCCCAGGGACACCCAAGGACACTCCAGGGACACCCAGGGACACCCTGGGACACCCTGGGGGTGTTTTTGGCCGCCGTGGGAGCACCATTGGAGCCCGGCAGTCGGAGGCAGGTGCTGAGTGGGATCCGTGCCCGAGCCCAGCCCCGTCAGAGCAGATTAAACCAGCCCAGGGCTGGCCCGGCCCCTTCCCGAGCCGCAGCCTCGCCATTCCCGGCCATTTCCCCCCCAGCCCCAAAAATAATCTGTGTGGGAAAGGCTGTGGGAGCCGGGGCAGCCCGGAGCGGGCGCCGTAAATGCCCGGGCCGCTCACACGGCCCGTCCCGGGGCCTCACAGCTCGGCGCCTTCCTTTGATTACCTTGATTATCAGCGTCGGCTAAAGCGCCTTCCCCGTCACGGAGAGACTCCGGCTGGGACCAGGGCGGCCGCCTGACCCCTGTCCCCTGTCCCCTG
>VZDJ01000019.1:894379-906651 GCA_008694505.1 Cyanoderma ruficeps | reverse complement strand
TATATAATATATAGTATATAATATAATATAAAATCTATAATATATTATATTATAGATTATATATTTTTATATATATATTATGTTTATGTTTATGTTTATGTTTGTTGTATTATATTTCTATTTCCAGTGGTCCCATGTTCATTCCCTGTTCCTCTCAAGGAGTTTGTGTCTCCCAGTCTTCTGGGGTGTTCAGTGTCCACATAAACTTTTATTATAAATTAAATGTCTTTGACCAAAGTGGGATCCACTGGGATCTCCGGAATCCCCCTAGAGCTATTCATCCTGCTGTATCCCAACATTTCCATCCCCATCCCTTCCTCCAACACCCCAGAGCCCCCTGAGGCTCCCAGGGTGAGGGGTTAAGGTGGATTTCAGGCTTTGCTCAACAATTCCCGCAGGAATCCTCCCGGGGGATCCCTCTGCTCCTTCCAGGGCATCTCTGAAGGTCCCTGCTGAGCTGGGACCCGGCTCCCAAACCCTCCTGCTCCAGCCCCGAGCTGGGATTTTGGCTGTGCCAGCACCTGAGACAGGGAAAATCGGGAAAAGTCAGGGGTTGGGCTTTTCGGGGTGCTGGGAAGCATCGAGTGGATCCGTGTGTGTGTGTGTGTGTCCACAGAGATGTGTAGGGATGGATAATTCATAGGGATGAGAGGCAATGGAGAGGTTGGTGAGAGATAATTGACAGATCGATGAGGGGTAATTGATAGATGGATGACAGATCATCAGCTGTCTATCAATTGTGCATCAATCGACAGACAATTGATCCACAGCTGACAGGTCTTCCCTTACACTCTGCGATTTTTCTCCCACCTTTGGGAAGAAATTCCCCCAATTCAGAGTGAACTCTCAAACCCTCAGCCCAGTTTAATAGGAGAGAAAAGGCCCCTATTTCCCGAATTCCTGGTTTTCTGCCAGGCCGGGTCCTGTCCCCCCAGCACAGCAGCTCAAGGAGGCGGCTCTGGGGGCGAGGCCACCCTGGGGTTTCTCTGACCCACCCGGGCAAAGGGCAGAGTGGATTCCTGGGAGCTGAGCCACGGGACTGTGCTGGGACACAGATGGATCGGGCAGTGATGAATCCTCAGTGATGCCTCCAGTTTTATCTTCCCTGCATTTCAGGTTCTGTGCTGCTTAGACGTAGTTCTGAGCTCACAGTCAGTGTCACAGCTCTGCACACAGCAGGGACACAAAACAAATCCTCTTCCTGCCCCACACCAAGGACAACTCTCAGCCCAGAGCACAAACAGTGATGGAAAAGAGGAAACAAGAAGGATGAGACCGCACAACCTGGAGCTGTAACTGGACAATTAAACCCCAACATGCAAATGGACCAAAACTTATAAAAATGGAAGATCTCGTGACTGGTCAGCCATTTAGTGCCCATTTCGTGACCATTTTGGGTCCACCTTGGGTGTAGCCAAAGGTGGATCCTTAAAGGCCTTTCAATAAATATCTACTTTATTCTCTGGCTCTGTCCAGGCTCTGTTTCAGGTCAGCCTTCCCAAGGCATCATGACTGTGCTGGGACACGGATGGATGGGGAGTGGAGGCACCCGGAGAGCCCCCGGACTGTGCTGATCCAGCGGGCACACGGCAGGGACACCTGGGATGCTCCGCCAGGGCCGGGTATGGAATTCACCCTGGGAATGGGGTGACCCAGCAATGAAAACATCCTAAACAGAAACACAGACACGTGGCCACATCCTGGAGGACAGAAATACAGACACGTGGCCACACCCTAAACAGAAACACAGACACGTGGCCACGTCCTGGAGGACAGAAATACAGACACGTGTCCACATCCTAAACAGAAATACAGACACATGTCCATATCCTGGAGGACAGAAATACAGACACATGACACGTGTCCACATCCTAAACAGAAATACAGACACGTGTCCATATCCTAAACAGAAATACAGACACATGCCCATATCCTGGAGGACAGAAATACGGACACAAGACATGTGTCCACATCCTGGAGGACAGAAATACAGACACGTGTCCATATCCTGGAGGACAGAAATACAGACACGTGTCCACATCCTGGAGGACAGAAACACAGACACGTGTCCATATCCTGGAGAACAGAAATACAGACACGTGTCCACATCCTAAACAGCAATACAGACACGTGTCCACATCCTGGAGGACAGAAACACAGACACGTGTTCACATCACATGGGGTGATCCAGCAATGAAAACATCCTAAACAGAAATATGGACACGTGTCCACATCCTGGAGGACAGAAACACGGACACGTGTCCACATCCTGGAGGACAGAAATACAGACACGTGTCCATATCCTGGAGGACAGAAACACAGACACGTGTCCATATCCTGGAGGACAGAAACACAGACACATGTCCACATCCTGGAGGACAGAAACACAGACACGTGTCCACATCCTGGAGGACAGAAACACAGACACGTGTCCACATCCTGGAGGACAAAGCACGGGGGAACCTCGGACAAAACCAGTGTCACCGCCTCTCCCGCCATCCCGCCGGGAATTTTCCAGCCCCAGCCCGGCTGGGAACACCCAGCCCCGGGAACGGGGCTGGCGATAAAGGCCGGGTTAAAGGCAGAACATCCCAGCCGGAGGAGCCCTCTCCTCTCCTCTCCTCTCCTCCCCGCGCGGGCGGCCGCAAGGTAAACACGGAGTGCCGCCGGCGCCGCCGGAATGTTGACAGCGTTATTTCCAAAGGTATCACGGCTTAATCAAACCTCCACCTCGAGCGTCGCCGCGCCGAGCTCCGCCGTAAACCCCCAAAATTATATAACACACATGTTTTTATGCTTTGCCAATTACAGCCGGAATAGGGACTGTTTGTTTCAGCCCCTCTCAAAATGAGGCGAGGATGGGAAAACAACCTATTTTCCTTATTAGGTTCAGGAGTCAAAGGACTCAGCCAGGAGCCGCAGGCTTCAAGAGCATAGAAGATTAAGACATATATTGGATTCATGATGGAGGGCACAAAGTTCATTTTCAAAATAAAACAGAATTTTATTCATATTCCTTTTAAAATTCAGATTGCCATTTGCCAGCTGACCTGTGACATGGCAGCAGTGTATTACATTTTCAATGAGCAGCCTGTCTGGAGCTGGCAGGAGAGGAAAACTGCTTCCTGGTGGAGTTTTTTTCACCACCCTTAAATAGTAAGAATTTGTCGGGATTGTTGTCAGTAATGGGAGACGGTGCAAACAGGGACAGGGCAGCATATTTATTTTTAATAAGGCAACATGCAGAATAGCAAAGTCCCTGGCATTATGCACCGAATAGGGCTGAAAAAAAACAGAAAGAAAGGAGAAACCAGAGCTCGGTTGCAATTTGTATGTGGAAATCAGGGGTGGAAATACTTGGCAGATACATTGAAAATCAAAACAAAAGCAGAGCGGGGGGGGAAAATCCGCATCTATATTAAAAACTGAAATGCAAACGCAGTCGGCAGCGAGTTTGCGGAGAGCGCGAGTCAAGCCAAGGGTTTCTCTAGCGAGGAGCGAGATTTATGGAGCTCGCCATCTGTCAAAATTAGATTACAAAAGGCACATATGCAAAGATACACCACGCCTGATTTTCATATATATTAAACCGTGCAACTCCTGCGGAAAAATGAGGCTCCGCACGCGGCGGCGGCGCCCGGAAGCTCCCGCGGCCAACTTTGGGGCTTCGCTGGGATTGTGCCGCCTCAGGGACAGAGGGGGATGTCCTGCAGGGGCTGGAGATCCAGCCCCACGGGGGGCCGGGTGTGCAGCTCCAGGGAACACCCCAAATGCGGCGGCCGGGCTGGAAGGCGCTGACGTGGAGGGAGGGACTGGCAGAAAGGGGACGTGGAACACGCTCAGCCCAGCCAGGTGGTGACGCCGCCTTGGGGTCTGAGCCAACGGAGAGAAGGATGACACACAACCCTTCTCCAACCCGCTCTCCAACCAATTTTACCTCGTGGCAGGCTCCAAGCCCCCATTTCTGGGGTGACACAGCGGGATTCCCAGTCCCTCCCGGTCCCACACCAATTATTTGTGTACGAGGAGCCTTTTGTCCCCGCAATCAAAGCCGGAGTACAAACCACGCCGCTCTCCTGATAACTTAATCAAGGACTCTCTGCTCCAATCTACCTGTAGATAAAACCCGGGGTGTATTTTGACACGGAGAAACAAATCCACTTAGGGCAGGTGAATTAGCTAATCATCATCTCAGCACCAGCACGGCTCGCGCTCGGCGCGGGGATGCTGCTGAATATCAATTCTGCCCGCGCTGGATGGCAGCCCGGCCCTGCCCCGGCTCTCTCATGTGAGCCATGTTAACCCGCACCAGGGAAATCCTCTCCTGTTGACAATGGAGGAGCAGGAGAAGCAATTTTGTCGGCAATCTATTTTACTTTGGGAACAGCTGAGCTCCGAGGCGGAGCGCTCCGGAGAGAGCGGGGGCGCAGGGCAGGGAGGGATGCTCAGCCCTGCTCCCAGGTGTTGGCAGACCTGGCACCGGTGTCCAGGATGCTCGGTGGGGGTTTTCCATCAGGGATGACACACGGCTGTGACATTTCTCATCAATTTTCACCCCAGTGTCTATTTTTACCTGACTCAAGGGGGTTTAATTGACCACAACGTCACCTCCAGAGCTGTCCGTGAGCTCTGGCTAACAGGTAGAAGCAGTGAGTTCTAAATATGCCAAAAATATAAAAGGAAAAAATCTCCACTTCTCTATTTCTGCAGGATCGTTGCATTTCAGATCCTAATATTTTTTAACTCTGGATGGTTCTCATTTCACATTTTGTCTCAATTTTAGACCATGAAACGTTCTGAAACACCAACCTGCAAAGCCACGTGTTTACCTCGTACCTTAATTTATGAAGCTGCCTGCTGGAAGGTGCTGAGGCTGGTTGGGTATTAAAATAATAATGAATATGAACAGTGTTACAGCACTGCTCCATGCCATGGCCACTTTTTGCATTAATCATAAGAAGAAATCCAGGCTGTTCGAGCCATTCCCAGCATTTCAATGGAAAACTGTGCACGGGAAGGGCCTCGGGCCCTGCCGACAGCCCCAGCCCTGGGTGATGCCAGCCCCGTGCCTGCTCCTCCTGGGAGGAGCCACACCTTGGAAAAACCGAGGAGAGGAGCCCAAAGCGGAGAGAGGAGCCTGGAACAGCCGCGAGGACCGGGCGAGGAGCGGAGCCGCCGCTCGCTCGGCTCTTCCTCCCAAACCCCGCTCCTCGTCGGGCATAAAATACAGGCTCCTTAATTGGTGTGTGCTTCTCCAACATGTTTTTAATGAAAAGGCGGCACATAACTCTCGGTTTGTTGGCTGGCAGAGCCCAATTTACAAAAGTGGGAGTGCGAGATAAGAACAGAGTACATCTGCAGCGCAGGCTGTGCAATGAATCACGCCGTGCCAGAGTTGAGCAGAATATAATTGAGTCCAACATCTCTGAGCACTTTCACCATAATTAATGATAATCTGTAACAGAGGAATCTGAGATTCCAGTTCAGAGAACTGTTTAATTAGGCCAAGTAATGAAAGCAGCAGCAGTACAAGAATATGGCCTGCCTCATGATTAATGATTCATGCTACCGAACACAAAAGTGCCGCGCCGTTAACTCCAGCGGGGCTGCAGCGCCCTGGCATTTACAGAACGGGGAAACGCGGCTCTGCCGGGCTGGGGACGGAGCTGGCAGCAGCCCTGCCCCGGCTATTTACATGATAAATAAGGTTGCAAAGGTAACAGTCTCCCCCGGCCGCCTTTGTTCCGGGGGGCCGGCGCAGAAATACGGCCTCAGCCTGGACATCAGTATTAGGGAAGATCTCGCGGCTCAATAATTAATGTCCTCACTGCCAAAGTTAGGCACACGGCGCTGTGTTCCCTTTCTGCGGGGCTGACACGGGCGAGCCCCGGCGAGAGGATGCGCTCCGGGTACAGCTCCAGACACACTCACACGGATTCCTGCAGAGAGACACACTCAGCTCGCGGGGAGGAAAAACAGTTCGGTTCACGGGGTTTGAAATGTAAAAAGGAAAGGGGAAAAAAAAAAAGAGAAAAGATGAAGAGTGGTGAGTTTTTTGCAGGCTCCCACTTTTGCTTGGGTCAGGGTGCAAAATGTAGAGCAATTTGACACGGAATTGCCCTGGAAGTGTAAGGGACATGACAAAAGAAGTGCTAAGACTGCCTGGGGCTTTAACTTACAAGCCAGCAAATTACGGGGGTTTTATGTGACTATTTACCGCTCCTTTCAATGAAACAAGGAGTCCTACTTATCGTGGGCCCCGCAGAAGGCCCGGTACATATGCAAGGTGGGAGATAACATTTTCCAGAGGGCCGCGTTCCCTAATGCCTCCATTCCCCCCCACATTAGGGCTCCTCGGGCGCCTCTTCGGCGCTCCCACGGCTCAGCACCCACCGTGACAAATGCCCGTGCAGGGACATTATCTGCTCTCTGCCATAATGTGCCGGCATTTCCAGCATCCTCCCTGCCTGAGGGACCCCCTGCCCTGCACCCCAGCTTCCCTCTCCTCCTGCCGGGCAGGCACAGCCTCCTTCAGCTCCGTCCTCCTGAGCTCGGGGCCATCGGGGCTCCAGGGAAGGCTCTGAGAGAGGGTTTGAGAGCTGGGGGGAGTCAGGGTTGGAATGGCAATGTCCTGAGCTGGGAGGGACCCACGGGATCATGGATCCGGCTCCTGGACCTGCACAGACACCCCAAAATCCCACCCTGGGCATTTCCAGCTGTCCAAACACTCCTGGAGCTCTGGCAGCCTTGGGAATGTCACCATTCCCTGGGGAGCCCCAGCACCCTCTGGGGAAAGAACCTTTCCCTGAAATCCCACCAGACCCTGCCCTGGCACAACTTCCCACCAGCAGTGAGAAACCAGTGGCCACCACAAGATTTTATCACCACGTTGCCCTGAAGAAAAAAAAAATAAAAGCTCAAAGAAAACCCCACCTAAAATGGAAGGAGAACGGAGGTGCTTGAATTATAACACCAAATGATGAGCATGGCACCTTGTGAATCTTTAATGGACATTTTAAAGAGCTCATAAAGTTTTGGGTGAGATTCCAGAGGCTCTGAAGCTGTCAAACACCCCTCAGTGGTTTTACAAAGGCACGATGGGAACCTTGGGGCAGGGAGACTCTTATCTGTGGAAGGAAANAGGAGGAGGAGGAGGAGGAGGCTGTGACTGGGGACAGCAGCATGGCTGGGTCCTGCTTAACTGATCCCTGGTGTTCTTTGAAGACGTCACTGCCACAACAGAGAAGGGAAAATCCGGAGATGTCAAACTAAAGTTAATTTTCCCAAAAGACGTTTGAGGAGGTTTCACTGAGCGGGAACCTGCAGATACATCCAGGGCCAGCCCAACCTGGAAAAGTCTGGGTGAGGTCAAGCAGAGCTGCTCTGGATACCAGAGGAGCAAAGAGGGGCTTTGGGGCAGCTCCCAAATTCCAGAGATGCCTCCTGCAGAGTCAGCGAGGGCATGGGGACGGGCAGGAAGGTCCCAGGGAGGGGACAGTGCCATAAACACCAGCAAAGGTCCCATCAGAAGGGCACAGTGACTGTTCAGCCTTGCCCTGTATTGCACAGGCTGCTCAGGGCATCTCCCACCTTCCTGCAAGGAGCACAGGGGATTTTTAAGGAATCTCTCCCTTTTCCCAGCCAGGGGACAGGGACTCCAGCCCATTTGTAGGAGGCACCAGTGGCTGCTGCTTCCCTATTGCTAATTAAAGCAGGGATCAGCATCACGGGAGATCAGAAAGGAAGCAGCAGCATCACCCTGGGATGTTCAAAGCTGCCACAACCTACCCTGCTCTATAACCTCCCCTGCATCTCATTAGCAAGTGAATTTAATATTTAAATTAGAGGGGGTTCTGCCCCCTCACAGAAAGATCTCTGTGCTCATCATCATCGTCAGCACCACCCCCTGCACTCTCTGCAAGTCTGCCATGGACATTTCTGCAGATGAAACCCTCAGGCGCTCGAGGGCTCGGAAGGGAAATGCTGCGATGATATCGCTGCGGGAGGATCTGGCAGCTAAAGTTAGCATCCCTAATTTTTTCCCATCATCAGCCCCAGAAAAATTAGCCTGGTGACGTCTGGCCCTGCTGAGAAAATAAACAGAGAAGGAAGCGTTGAAATCATGCTTTCCATGCCCTGAGCCAAACGCTGACTTATTTTAGGGTTCTCCAGAAGTCTTGAGCAGAGTTTGAGGCTCGGGCCACTGGGAGGTGGGCACAGGGAACCTGGCTTGGCCCTTGGTGGAATTCCAAATGTGCCCAGGTTTTTTTTTTTTCTTTGAAGTTCCTTTAAAAGTTATGCAGAGAGGTGATCCATTCCACAAAACCCAGCGGCTGGAAATGCTTTCCCACAGCTCCAGCACGTGAGGAGGGAGGGAATGAGATCCTGCTCTCTCTCTAAACACCAGCAAGGGCTGCTCCAGAAATGGGAATCGCAGCAGAGGCCGGGCAGAGAGAGAGGCTGAGGAGCATTAAAATGCTGAGCCAACCTTGAGGCTGCACCTGGAACCTGGGGCAGTTCTGGGCCCTTGGGACAAGAGGGATCCTGAGGGGCTGGAGCGGGGCCAGGGAAGGGAAGGGAGCTGGGAAGGGGCTGGAGAATTCCTGAGGGAGCTGGGAAAGGGCTGGAGAATTCCTGAGGGAGCTGGGAAGGGGCTGGAGAATTCCTGAGGGAGCTGGGAAGGGGCTGGAGAATTCCTGAGGGAGCTGGGAAGGGGCTGGAGAATTCCTGAGGGAGCTGGGAAGGGGCTGGGCCTGGAGAAAAGGAGGATCCAGAAGAATCTTTCCCCTCTCTGGAATTCCCTGCCAGGAGGCGACAGCCGGGGGGGATTTGGGATCTGCTGCCAGGGAACAGGGACAGGAGGAGAGGGAACGGCCTCAGGCTGGGCCAGGGGAGGTCAGGGTGGATATTTGGGACAATTCCTTCATGGAAAAGATGCTCAGGGGGAATCCCCATCCCTGCAGGGATTTCCCAGCCCTGTGGATGTGGCACTTGGGGACACGGGGCAGTGCTGACTGAAGGAACTGTCTGAACTCCATGGTCTGAGAAGACCTTTCCAGCCCAGGCCATTCCATGGTTTTATCTCCCTGGGCAGTGCTTTGATCTCCCCTCACTGGGGGGTTTCTCCAGCCTGTCCCACCTGGGGCTGCCCACCCACGGGGGTTTCACACCTGGCCCAAACCAAGGGAGAGCTGCGAGTCCGGATCCCGAGATTCCATCAGAGCTTGGTGGGAATCCTGATGCAGGGAGGGGATGGCCAGGGCAGCTCCTCCTCTGGAGGAGCCTGGGAGAGCAGCCCAGGCTGCAGATCCATCTGCAGGAGCCAAACAAACTCCAGCAGTGCCTGGGACTGACTAATGCCACCCTCGGAACAGCTGGATTTATTGACTTTGCAGAATCAATAGCTATTTTTATTAATCATCTTTAGATAGCAGGATGCTCCTACTATATCTCTTTCAGTGACTAATACAATAAATTTCCCCTTTTGATGTTCCCTGACATTTGAGCAAATTAAATGGAGCATTAAATATGATCCTCTTTGGGACAAAAGTGGGCAGAATCATTTGTGACTACTTTATTAACTGTTCTGAGAGCACTGGCAGCACCTTCCAAAGTGCTGTTTAGCATGCCATGTTTATTATTATTTAAAATTTCCCCAGCACTGCGATATTACTATGGATCAAATGGTTTCAGTGGGGTGAAATGGAAATGTTTCCGTATTTCCTGTTATTTTGAACGTGGCACCAGCTGAAGGACCAGAGTCCATCTTTGCTCGCTGCATTACAGGAAATATTTGGGGTATTTTGCTCTTGAAGTGGATGATAACCCTTAGAAAGTTCACGTTTCAGTAATTTATGTTGTGAAATGGTGAAAACAATCCTTTTAAGAGGCGATTGCGTAAGAATTATTGTTTTATTGTGGAAAAGCGAGCCCAGTTTTCATGCTTAGTCCAATGATCAATTAAATACTCCAGCTTGGAAAACCGAACGGGGGGAATTCCCCAGAGTGGGGGTCCCTGAGCCCCACCCAGACCCCGGGAAGGTTCCTGGGGTGTTTTCCATGTACAGTCACTGCCAGAGCATTTTATACCAGCTCCTCGTGCATTGAAATCTCCAGATCACAGTAAAACCGAAGCAATCCCGCTGGGACATCCCCTTTATCCCCGCGGTCCCGGGGGGGGCATTCCGGGAGGAGGGNCGCGGTCCCGGGGGGGCATTCCGGGAGGAGGGGTGGCAAGAAGCCAATTACCGAGCCCGGGGGGTCACTTCTGTCGATCGGCTGTTTATCAATTCCCCGCACAAAACATCCCCTCGGCCCCTGGACTGCCTCGATTATGTCTTGATAGCAGATTAATGCTGCCCAGCTCTGCTCTGCCTCCCGAATTGGAAGCAGAATTCCATCATCTCCGCGGGGGCGCGGGGCCGTTCGGGCAAACATTGGAGTTTCAGATTAAGGAGATAAGAACCAATTGACATCAAATAAGAACCGCCCGGAATTTTCCAGCCAGGCCCCGGATGGAGGCAGGCAGGAGCTTGGATTGGAGCTGGAATGGGAGAAGGAATTGCAGTTCCCCCCTCCCCGAGCGCCTCTCCCGCCTAGGAGCGATGCAGGTGAGTTAGCACAGAGCTCAGCTCCTAATTAGCCCTGCAAAGGAACTAATTAACCCGAGATGAGCACTGTCTCAACACTACTCTGCCTTTCCCAGCATCGAGGAGGTGCACAGTGAGTCTGGGCAGCGCCGGAGGTGGATGGGTGTCCCTGGAAGGCTCAGCTGAGGCAGCTCGGGTGGCACAGGACACTCCTGGCGCTGTCCCAGCATCCCAACCCCTCCCTCTGCCGGAGCCGCTGGATTTGGGGAGCACCCAGAGGCGTTTCTGGGAAGAGATGTCCCACAGCAGAACCCCGGGATCCCTGAGGCTGGACAAAGCCTCCCCAGCACACGGAGTCCAGCCTGTTCCCGATGCCCACCTTGCCCCCACCCAGAGCTCTGAGTGCCACCTCCAGGAATTCCTGGGACACCTCCAGGGATGGGGATCCAAACCCCCCTGGCCAGCCCCTGCCAGTTTTTAACAACCTTTTCCATGGGGAAATTCCTGCTGCTGTCCACCCTGAGCCTCCCCTGGCCCAGCCTGAGGCCGTTCCCTGTCCTCCTGTCCCTGACCACGGCAGGCCACAAACCAATTTTTCTCCACATTCTCCACTGATGAAACGTTATTGCAGGAAACAGGAAAAAGAAATGATTTGCTGAGATTTATTCCTTATTGGGAAAAAATACTGAGGGGGGAAAAAAAACCTCCCAAGTTAATGGGAATTAGCTCTGCACGTCCCATTTTTTTTTAATACAGCAACGTTACTTCTCCTAAGTATTTCCTTTTATCATTCCCTTCATAACATAATTTAAAATGAAAGAATCAGATATTTGGATAATAAAATAACGCGTTGAAAACCTCCACTCCTGCCTGCTGCAGTTTCCTCCCTTAGGACAGACCCTGAGCCAAGTGTTCCCAAGGGTGCTCTGAGGTGCTCCCTGCCCTGGTGAGGAGAGCTGGCCACACCCAGCACCCTGAGAAGGTAAAAGCTCTCACACACTCCAATATTCCTCATTTCCATGTCGTTTTTTGTGTTTTAGCACCGGGAAAGGGAAAAATAAAAATGAGGAAGGTCTAGTTTCTGCCTCTTGGAAGAGGATGGGGAGAAGGACCCGAGGCTCTTCCCAATATCAGAGAGTGCCTGAAATGAGCTTTGTGCAATAAGCCCGGCCATGTCACCAGGCTCCTCTCAGACGATCTGAAGATTAAAGGCTCTATTCCTGGAGGGTTCCCGTGGCATTTACTCAGGGATTTTGATCAAGCTTTATGTGATGGGCTACCTAACACACCTCTCCCAACCTTAAGAGCTAACAGGAATTTGGTATCTCTCAACATGGATTTCTTGCTGTACTGGGGGATATTTGGCAAACATCTCGAGACTGTAGCCAGGCACAGGCAGGAGGGAAAATGAAAGAAGGGGAGAAAAGTGGCCAAAGAGTCAGAGCAAACACTGAGATTTGGAGGCAAAGTCTGTATGAACACAGAGCAAGTGTGGGTGTTAAATCCCCAGCTGGAGCGACGGGGTGGAATTTTCCACGCAGGGGAAGGTTTTCCATGGCCCACGTCCGTGGTGTGGCCCAGGCGGCCCAAACTGGGCTCCAGAACAGCACCAGAGCCACGCCAGGAGCTGCAGGGCCACGGGAAGGGTGGGGAAAGGGAAGGGTGGGGAAAGGGAAGGGAAGG
>VZDJ01000019.1:788053-858234 GCA_008694505.1 Cyanoderma ruficeps | reverse complement strand
GGGACAATTCAACCCCAACATGCAAATGGACCAAAACTTGTAAAAGCGTGAGACCTCGTGACCATTTGTCCATTTTGTGTCCATTCTGTGACCATTTTGTGACCATTTTGTGACCATTCTGTGTCCATTTTGTGTCCATTTTGGGTCCATTCTGTGTCCATTTTGTGTCCATTTTGTGACCATTCTGTGACCATTTTGTGTCCATTCTGTGACCATTTTGTGACCATTCTGTGACCATTTTGTGTCCATTTTGTGACCATTCTGTGACCATTTTGTGACCATTTTGGGTCCACCTTGGGTGTAGCCCAGGCCAGGCTCCTGTCCTGCCCAAGGTGTTCCCTTAAAGGCCTTTTAATCAATATCTCCTTTATTCTCTGGCTCTGCCCAGCCCTGCTCCAGCCCAGCCTCGGTGAAGCTGCAGTTTGTTTGTGCACTGACAGCCACAAAACCTTCTGCTGTTCTGTGCAGACACGTCCACCTCAGCGTAATCCACCCGAAAACACACGAGGAAGTTTTGTTGTTTTGCATCGGCCTTGTGTGGCAGAGCCGAGCCCCGCAGGCAGCGACAGGACAGGGAGCTCAGGCTGGGCTCAGATCAGGGTCAGGGTCCCTCCTCCAGCACCTGCAGCTCTGGCACTGCCTGTGCAGCTCCCCAGAACATCAACACTGAAATATGAACACACCTCTGGTGCCACACGCTGAAATATTCCTCCTCTCCAGGTAAATGTTCAGGGAATCCACGGGAGACTGAGGGCCCTGGGATGGAGATCAGCCCCGTGCCAGGGTGGGCTCCCTGTGCACGTGTGCCACTGCCTGATCCACGCTCAGCCCAGTCAATAAAAGGAATCCCACAGACCTCCAGGGGCTTAGAGGGAGCCCAGGGCCCTGGGGGGTTTGGGAAGGGAGAGCTCCTCCTCTTTGGAATGTTTCCTGTGAGATTTGCACACTCCGGGTGTTTTCAACCCCAGCCCTCGGATCAAAACCAGTTGGTGTGGGGGTGATGGTTCCCAAACCCACCCAGCCATGGGCACAAGGGAATGGGGAACGTGGGCAGAGCCAGGGGAGCAGGAGGACCCCAGATCCTCCAGGGGGACACGGGGGAATTGTCCCCGAGGCCGTGGCACAGGGAGAAGTTCTTTGGGGAAAGCAGCAAATCAAAATCCAAATGTGAGGAAAGGCCGGGGCCATGGGGAGCAGTCCTGCAGCACCTCCAGGAGCACCTCCGGGAGCACCTCTGGGAGCATCCCCATCCCTGCTCCAGCCCTGTTCCTGCTCAATCCCCATCCATGTCCCATCCCTGCTCCTGCTCCATCCCTGTCCCTGCTCCATTCCGTGTCCCTGCTCCATCCCTATCCATGTCCCATCCCCTTTCCTGCTCCATCCCCATCCCCATCCCTATTCTATCCTCTTCCCTGTCCAATCCCTTTCCCCATCCCTGCTCCATCCCCATCCCTGTCCCTGTTCCATCCCCATCCCTGCTCCTGCTCCATCCCCATCCCATGTCCACCCCCATCCCATGTCCACCCCCATCCCAGTCCCTGTTCCATCCCCATCCCTGTCCCTGCTCCATCCCCATCCCATGTCCATCCCCATCCCTGTCCCTGTTCATCCCTATCCCTGTTCATGTCCATCCCCATCCCTATCCCATGTCCATCTCCATCCCTGTCCCTGTTCATCCCTATCCCTGTTCATGTCCATCCCCATCCCTGTCCCTGTCCCTGCTCCATCCCCATCCCTGTCTCTGTCCATCCCCATCCCTGTCCCTGTCTGTCCCCACCCCGAGCCAGCAGCCCACACTGGATTCCCTCCCCATCCCACATCCCTCATTCCCCATTCCCAGCTCCCTGTTTGTGGGGCTGACGGACACTCTCGGCTTCATTTTCCTGCTGCCCTTTACGGAGCTCGTTAAAAGTGGTTTGGCGTTTTTTTTCTCTGACCTTGTCCCACGCAAGGAATTAAAATCCCAAAAGGAATCCTCCAGTGCCGGCGATCCCGTGGTGGGTTTGTCCCAGCACAGAGGCTCCTGCTCCTCCCACAGCAAAACCTCCCGCTGGTGGCAAAGCACAGAAACCAAAACAGTGCAAATAAACAATGAATAAACATCGATTTCATGGATTTCTCTTCCTGTCCCAGCCCTGTGAACAATACCTGCCACATGCAATTCAGGGAGTGAAGCTGTTCTAGTTGGTTTTTTTTTTTTTAAAGTAGTGTTTTCTAAATGTTTCTTTTATTTGCAATTTATTGTACATTTGAATTGGCCTGGAGACATCGGCTCAGCATCAGCTGCACACGAGTTGCTGTAAAAGTCAATTTTCATTTGCTGCCAGGAAAGGAAGGAAATTTTTTTTTGTGTGTGTGTTTTTCTCTAACCAATTTTTTTAATATTTGCCTCGATCTCACATGGATATTTAGGCCAAAAGGCCCAATTTCAGCTCAAAAGAGGAATTATTTAGGAAACATCCCACACTGGCAAACAGGCAGCTCTCATTGACATGGAATTAGCCTGATTTGTGGCTATTAATTAATTTGGTAAGGTGGTATCAGATGGGGATGCTTAAAACATGGAATTGTATGGGAATACCCTCAATCCACACACTCCATGCAAAAAGAAAAAACCCTCACCTGATATTAAAAAAAAAAAGAGACTTAATGAGCACAGAAGAACCACAAATTTTAATTTTTAATTAAACAGACCCCTCCCCGTCCCCAGCTCAGAAAAGACAATAAATATTTGCAGGTTTCAGGCATTTCCCAGCCATTCCCACCCCGGCGGCAGCTCCAGAACTTCACGTGCAGCACAAAGAATAATTTAACACCCATTAATAAAGGAATTTTCAGAGGAGCTCGCGCTCAAATTATATCAATCTGCTACTGTTCCAAAATAAACGCATCAGGTGGCATTTAAATGCAGGTGGCTAACCATTTTATCAGTGCACATATTTAAGCTATTAGAAATATAATTAGAAAAATTAAATTAAACACACTTAATGCAGATTCTAATTCGAGCAACACCGTCCTTATCATTATGCCATTTTTTATAGCGAATTATAAAGCACGTCTAAATTGTCCGGGTTTGCGGCTGACTGATAGCCGAACTCAGATAATTAAGTTGTTAACCAGGTACTTCAGTGGTCAACACGGTTATACATCTTTGTGTTATCACTCCCCCTCCTCCTGCGTGCGCCGAGCTCGGGGGAAGCCGATGGATGGCACTTGACACTGCGCCTGATTACACACGGCCCCCGGGCCACAGGTACTCTGCATTGCCCGCCCGCCGGCTCCGCATCCGCCGCCTTTCCAGCCCCGGGAAAACCGCAGCCGGGAGCTGGGACAGTCCCCGGGAGGAGTTATCCCCGCGGAGCCTGCAGCACCGCCCGGAGCGCCGCCGGGAGCGGCCCCGCCGCACAGGGAACCCTCCCAAGGAATGGGAGTGTCACAGGGAACCCTCCCTGCACAGGGAACTCGAGTGTCACAGGGAACCCTCCCTGCACAGGGAACTCGAGTGTCACAGTGAGCCCTCCCTGCACAGGGAACTCGAGTGTCACAGGGAACCCTCCCTGCACAGGGAATGGGAGTGTCACAGTGAACCCTCCCTGCACAAGGAACTCGAGTGTCACAGGGAACCCTCCCTGCACAAGGAATTCGGGTGTTCCGGGGCTCGTTCGTGTCTCTGCTTCAGCAACTGGATGGTCCCGAGTGTCCCGGCCCACACCCCAAAGCCGTCCTGCCCCTGCCAGTGCTCCATTCCCATCCCTGCTCCCTCCCTGTCCCTGTCCCTGCTCCATTCCCATCCCTGTCTCATCCCTGTCCCTGTCCCTGCTCCATTCCCATCCCTGCTCCATCCCTGTCCTTGTCCCTTCCCTGCTCCAGTCCCATCCTTGTCCCATCCCTGTCCTTGTCCCTGCTCCATTCTCATCCCTGTCCCTGTCCCATCCCTGTCCCTGCTCCATCCTTGTCCCTGTCCCTGCTCCATCCCTGTCCTTGCTCCTTGCTGGAGCACCAAGGGATGTTCAACCCCCACACCCCCCCTGGCTAATTAACACCACCCCAGGGAAATCCCAATACAGCTCATTTACCAAAAAACAGCAAAATCTGGGCGTGGGTGTGCCAAGGAAAACCTGGACTCCAATTCCTGGGGGGGAAATTATGGATATTCAGGTGATGCAAAGACAGCAGAGCCCGTGCTGAGGTGATAGGGAAAATGATTCCAAAGCCATCCAGGATCCTGCTGGAACACCAAGGGATGCTTCATCCCCACACCTCCCTGGCTAATTAACACCATCCCAGGGAAATCCCAATTTACCAATAAATTGGTAAATATTGGTAAATCCCATTTACCAACAAACAGCAAAATCTGGGCACAGGTAGAGGCGTGCCAAGGAAAACCTGGACTGCAGCGCCCAGGGGAGTATTCTGGATATTCAGGTAATACAAACACACCTGAGGGTGGGGTTGGAGATGGGAGAAATGACCTATAACGTGTTTGGGATGAAAGGATTGGGGTGCCCCGAGTGCTCTGGGTGCGTCTCTGCAGCTGTGACTGTGTGTGTACAATTTATTGGAAACCACTTGGGTCTTGAGATCTCCTGGTATCCCGTTTCCACCAAAATTACACAGGAAATGAATGGAAAAACTTCCTGGCTTTCAGATTTCCTTTAAGTATTCCAAACCAACTTCTGACAGTTCTCCTTGTCCCGCTGGAAACAAGGGGCAGCACCAGCTGCTTTGATCCTTTTTTGGACATAACCCCCAGAAGCAGCTCTGGCCATCACAGGGATGGGCACGATCCACAAAACCGACTTTGCTTCCACCAAATGTTGCAGCCATTTCTTCTCCCACTTAACCCGCACTGAGCAGCAGCAGAGCGGCCACAGACCCAAGGGAGTTCCACTCCAGTGCTCCCAAGTGATTACAGACTAAAAATCCTCATCACAACCTAAAATCCGGTCACAAACTACAGTTCCTCATCACAAACTAAAGTCCTGGTCACAAACTAAAATCCTTTTCACAAACTAAAGTCCTAGTGACAAACTACACAAACTAAATATTCTTATCACAAACTAAAATCCTGGTCACAAACTACAGTTCCTCATCACAAAAAGATCCTTGTCACAAACTAAAAATCCTCATCACAAACTAAAAATCCCACAAACTAAAGATCCTCATCACAAATTAAAGATCCTCATCACAAATTAAAAATCCTCATTGCAAACTACAGATCCTTGTCACAAACTAAAGATTCGTGTCACAAATTACAGATCCTCATCACAAACTAAAGATCCTTGTCACAAACCAAACATCCTCACCACAAACTAAAAATCCCACAAACTACAGATCCTCATCACAAACTACAGATCCTCATCACAAACTACAGATCCTCGTCACAAACTACAGATCCTTGTCACAAACTAAAAATCCTCATCACAAACTAAAAACCCTCATCACAAACCAAAAATCCTCACTTTAGGACAGGGACGTGTGGGGTTTTCCCGTCTGCAAGTGAAGAAGTAACCCACAGGGTTATTCTTGCCGTGTCACCAATAAAGATTTTGACTTTGTAACTCAGTTACAAAAATTCCATTTTGTTGGGGGCTTTGGTTTCCCTCCTCCTGCTGCAATTCGGTGGAGAAACAAAAACATTTCCACCCTGCTCTCTATATTTATGAACAAATTCACTGGGATCTGGTGGGTCTTTTTTAAAGTCCCGAGAGCGGGCGATATTTCCAAAGGCGCCTCCTGAAAGGGAGAGGAGCGGCTCTGCCTGGCGAGGGGAATCCCTCCTTCCCCGGAGATCCTTCCAGGAGAGCAAACCACACACCCACAGGGCCGGACAGGCAGGATTACAGGAAATCCTTCCACAACGCATTTCCCCGCTCCTGCCCCTACGTGCTCAGACTCCACTACCCTTTCCGACAAATATGTGATTATTGGCATATAAATTTAACACCTAGCCATGCCATAACCACAATTCCTCCTTTATTTCCTTTACTTTCTTCATACGGAAAGTTATTTCTCTGGAATTATTGTTTTCTGGGGTTTTCATTGCAGGGTGTTATTTATTCCTCAAATCATCATTAGCTTTTGCACACCTGTCAATGCTATTTTTTTTGATCTGTTTAAAATAATGTTCAAAGGTTGAGGATAATTGTCCAAAAGGGGTATTTTTTTAATGTATCTTACTGTATTTTAGTAAAATATTTGTGCTTAATTGTTAACTCCCGGGAACACAAATGGATTTAACTGAGTGTGGGTTTAGAGGAGAAACTGGGGACAAATCCTCCCCTGAGAGGGTGGGCAGGCCCTGGCACAGATTCCCAGAGAAGCTGTGGCTGCCCCTGGATCCCTGGAAGTGTCCAAGGCCAGGCNGGAGGGATGGATGGATGGAGGGATGGAGAACCCCCATGTCTGAACTCCCCACCTGAACTTCACCGGGCACTGAGGGGCAGCCTCAAGGGTGGACCCGATATTTCCTGGTCCTGAGAATTGCTGAGCTCTTCCCAAGGAAAACTTTTCAACAGTTTTTCTTTTCCCCAAAAGGACCTTGTGTAAACAATATTCCTTTCCCATAACAACAGGTGTTGTTGCTGTTTCTGTTCCTGAGCCAATGGAGAGGTCTCAGTCCTATGGACCAATAACGTGTCTTTAGCACAGCGTGTTGTAAAAAGGCCAAACGTGTTGTAAATAAACCTTCTGATTTCTGCTGCCTCCTGACTGGAGTCAAGCACCTTTATTTCGTGTCCTGTTGGGACACTCAAGCTCCAGCAGCACACGGACACCACGGACACCTCGACGTCTTTAATGGATCCCAGACTCCCAGAATGGTTTGGGTTGGAAAGGACCTTAAATGCTGTTTATTCCACCCCCTGCCATGGGCAGGGACATTTTCCACTGTCCCAGGTCACTCCAGGCCCTGTCCAACCTGGCCTTGGACATTCCAATGGATCCAGGGGCAGCCACAGCTGCTCTGGCAATTCCATTCCAGCCCCTCCCCACTCTCCCAGGGAAGAATTCCCTCCCACTATCCCATGGAAACCTCTCCTCTTCCAGCCAGCACTGGCACAGGATCCCCTCTGAGCAGGGCAGTCCTGCTGATCTCCAGCTGCAAATGTCAATAAAATTTCATTTAATTGAAAACCACCTCAGACAAAGCACCTGCAGCCCAAACGTCACATCCCACACACTCCACACTCCCAAACTGGACCATTCCCTGGTGTCCAACACATTCTGTGACCTGGACGATGGCCAGGGCCAACTTTAGGGATGGACTTGTGCAAATTCATGACTTTTCATTGTATGAAAATGAAAACAAACCCCACAGTCACCACCCCAAACCTGTGTGAGGGATTTCTGCTCCACCATCTAAAGCAGGTGGGTTCCTGTCTACAACACACAGCCTAATTTTACTTAAAGTTTTATAGTCTTCAGTATTTAAAGGTTCATAACTTGAATTTTTATACCAATAGGAAAAATAAAATAAAATGCATCAACATAGGGAGGCAGGGTAATTCCAGCATTATTTTCTGGCATCATCTGCTCACTAATCACAGTTTATATTGCACTCATTGCCACAAACACTGAGGAGAAATCTGCATAACAATGGGAGAGGCTGGACCACAGACACAGGCCAATATTGGGGTTTTATTCCTCGAGTAATCTGCATTTTACAACTGACTGTATTAAAAAAATAAAAGAAAAAAAAGTTGCTTTATCGAAAGTTTCAAGGAAAGGGACAATGAGCAACACTGGGGATTTTCTGTCAGTTTGCCCTTTCAGAGAAACAACCGTGCTGGGGAATCCAGAGGAACCTGGATTTTCTTTTTTCCGGGGGTAAAAGCCTCTCTCTTTTCTGGGGGTAAAAGCTCTGAGTTTTTATGGCTTTTAAGGTGCTGCGCTTCGGGCAGGTCAGCTACAAAAGGTGATCCTGAAACATTCTAAACAATAATTGGGAAGAAATAAAAAATAAAAGGGTCCATGAAGACCCATCAATCTGGGGATTTGGGGAAGACCAGATAATCCTAAAGCAACAGAAGGGAAACCCGGGGAAGCCCTGGGTGTGCAGGCACGCCGATCTCTGCAACACGTTCACAACTGCCAATAAACAGAATTATTGCTGCACAAGACAACCGTGTGGTCTCTACTCTATCACTACAGAGGGCAGCAACAGACAACAGAGCTCTTTAGCATGACAGAGGGAATGTTTAACATTCCCAGTAAACAGGGGGGCCGGGAGGGGCCGGGCTGGGATCCGTGTCTGTCCCACGTTCCAGCCTCCCTGCGCTGGGAAAGCCTTTGGGAAGCCTGGACGCTCAACGAGCTGAGCCCATCTCCTGTCGGTTCAGCAAGGCCACGCATTAAATATTCTCCTGAATTCCCCTAAATATAAAAAATTCCCCTAAACCATGAATCACAACAGGGGGTGGGCCATGTGGCCACGAGCTGGGTCCACTTGTTGTTTCCTGGGCTGTTGGTGCCCTCCCAGGCAGATTCCTGCTCCGGCTCCTGGCAGATGGGATGCCTTCAGCTTTAGATTCCGTATTTGCAGGTTCTGTGCTGCCTAAGGATGTAGTTCTGAGCCTCACGTGCAGTGTCACTCTGCACAGAGTAGGCAAAACAAATCCTTTTCCTGCCCCACACCAAGGACAACTTCCAGCCCAAGAGCACAAACAAGGGTGGCTGAAGAGAGAAAACAAGAAGGATGGGACCTCACAGCCTGGAGCTGGAATTTAATTAAACCCCAATATGCAAACGGACCAAAACATATGAAAATGTAAGATCTCGTGACCGGTCAGCCATTTTTGGGACCATTTTGAGTCCACCCCTGGGTGTAGCCCTGGCCAGGCTCTTGTCCTGCCCAAGGTGGATCCCAGAGGCCTTTCAATAAATATCTACTTTATTTTTTTAGCTCTGTCCAGGCTCTGTTCCAGCTCAGCCTTCCCGAGGCATCAGCTGGAGCAGCAGAAAACCAAGAGCTGGGAAGTAAGCCCTGCCCAGCCCGGAGACCGAGGCACAACACGACATTCCCTGCGAGGACACCAGGACGGGCTGGGGGGACGTCGCCGGGCTGGATGCATCCCAGGGACTTTCTGTGGGATTATTTTGAGCGGCAAAGGCGTGCTGGGGGCGGGGAGAGGCACGGGCAGAGCCCCGAGCCCCGGGCACAGCCTCCTCCAGCTCCGGCTGCAAGATGCAAAGGAGGGCAGCAAAGGTCTGGTGATCAAACGGGGAGGGAATGACTGACAACACGGAGCCCCGCTCAAAGGAACTAATGGAATAATTAGTTCCAAAAAAGACTAAAAAGGCTGAAGAATTCATGATGTCATAAAAAGCAGAGCTACTTAAATTGGATTAGAAAATAAAAATGACACGAACATTGTAAATATTCACAGATCACATCATTGACGTGTAATGTGCCGTTAAATGATGTCAAATTAAAGGGGAAATTACATGTGTAAGAGCTAGGAAGAATAAAGGGAAGACATTTTAAAGATGCACAGTCCTTCAAGTGAAAACCCCTCTCGTATATCAGGGCTGATCACTGCGGGGACGGGGAAACTACGAGAGAAGAATAAAATAAAATATGGGAAAGAAAACAGAGGGTAAAAACATCTCAATTTAGGGCTGTGGTGAAAGGCTGTTAACTCCGGAGTGCTTCCCCTGGCCGTGGCCTTGCCAGGGGCTCCCAGCCACGGCCGTGCCCAGACCGGGCTCAATCGTGACTTAAACCCGACTAAAGCCAGTCCTGATTTACCCCAGCAGGGCAGCAGCCAAGTGTGCTCTCAGACTGAGCCCAGACCGGGCTCAATCGTGACTTAAACCCGACTAAAGCCAGTCCTGATTTACCCCAGCGGGGCAGCAGCCAAGTGTGCTCTCAGACTGAGCCCAGACCAGGCTCAATCGCGGCTTAAACCCCACTAAAGCCAGTCCTGATTTATCCCAGCGGGGCAGCAGCCAAGTGTGCTCTCAGACTGAGCCCAGACCGGGCTCAATCGCGACTTAAACCCGACTAAAGCCAGTCCCGATTTATCCCAGCGGGGCAGCAGCCAAGTGTGCTCTCACAGTCCTGAGGGGGGAACTCGGGGACTCCGAATTGGGGTGCAGTTATCACCGAGCTGCTCCGGCCAGAGGCAGCCAGGGAGGGAGGGACGGCGCTTGGGAATCCTCGCTCTTCCCATGGGATAAAGGATCCTTCATGGGTCCCTTTAACCACAGCCGGGCCCGGAGAGGCCGGCAGCCCCCCAGCCCGGCCCGGAGAGGCCGGCAGCCCCCCAGCCTGGCTGAGATCTCATCCCGGCAGAGCTGTGGCCATGAATTTCCCTCCTGCGTGCTCTTTCCATTGAGCTGGGGGAGCCCCCCAGCCTCTCCCCCTTCCCTCGGCGCAGCCGGAGCCTTTCCGTTCCAAAGGTGGCATTTCAGGCTCCCGAAAACACCTGCATAATAAAGGGTAAGAGCTGCTCTGCACACAGATGTATGTACATATCTTTCCCTGCCTCGTGGGCCCCTCCGCCCCCGAACTGCGAGAGGTGTTAACGACACGTCGGGATTATCGGCGTTATCTCACCCGCCCTGCTGATAACGCAACACGAGCGGGCGGAGGGAGCCGGTTCTGCTCCTCAGCAGCGCTGCCGGTGGCATTTCCCCAGCACCGGGGCCTTTTCCACAGGAGATTCTTGTTCCCCGGAGTTTGGGTTGGAAGGAGCCTAAAGGCAATCCCAATCCACCCCCTGCCATGGGCAGGGACATTTTCCACTGTCCCAGGTCACTCCAGGCCCTGTCCAGCCTGGCATTGGACATTCCAAGGGATCCAGGGGCAGCCACAGCTGCTCTGGCAAGTCCATTCCAGCCCCTCCCCACTCCCCCAGGGAAGAATTCCTTGCCACTATCCCATGGAAACCTCTCCTCTTCCAGCCAGCACTGGCACAGGATCCCCTCTGAGCAGGGCAGTCCTGCTGATCTCCAGCTGCAAATGTCAATAAAATTTCATTTCATTGAAAACCACCTCAGACAAAGCACCTGCAGCCCAAACGTCACATCCCACACACTCCACACTCCCAAACTGGACCATTCCCTCATGTCCAACACATTCTGTGACTTGGACGATGGCCAGGGCCAACTTTAGGGATGGACTTGTGCAAATTCATTACTTTTCATTGTATCAAAATGAAAACACAGCCCACAGTCACCACTCCAAACCTCCTTCTGCTCCACCACCTAAAGCAGGTGGGCTCCTGTCTGCAGCACACAGCCCAATCCCTCTGGGCACAGAGCGCCTTCAGACTGAGCCCACATTCACCCTCCTCTTGGAGGTGACCCCACGGTTTGGGCTGAACCCCCCAGTGATGCTCTTTAGTGCTCAGCAGATCCCAGTGCTGGCCCGGGATGGAGCCCTGGGCACCCTCAGGAGGCCCCTGGCACATCCCAGGATGGCCCATGATGGAATTACCCACGTGTGTCCCCAGTTCAGACATAAATGTCAACACCTACCCTGCTACAAAACACCAGGACTTCCCTAATGGTCCCCACATCAGCTTAGGGGAGCCAAAAAAGGAATATTTACATCCCGGGGACTCTCATGCTCAAACACGCGGAAATGCACAAAAATACGAGTGAGGAAAAGAGCAACCTTTTCTTTTTTTGTTTCTTCTCTGAGCTGAAAGAGCAGCGCTCGAGTTCCTCGGGGATCTGTGTGCCCACACCGAGGCACTGGGCCCCTCCCGTCCCCACCTGCAGCCCCCAGGTGAGCCAGGAGCCCCCGGGGCTCTCCCTGCCAGGGGCACAGAGCCTACAGGGGTGGAGCTCCGAGAGCACAGAGAGCAACTGGAACCCTCATCTGGCTTCCGAACCCCAAAGAAACGCCTTTTGATCCCTTCCAAGAGTTTGTTTCAGTGTCGCCAACGCCCAGATGTGAGGAAGTGCAGGCAGGGAATGAGGCAGGGAGGGACAGCCCAGGACATTTAAAACTCCAGGATATCTGAGCTGCCAGCCGTGCCTGGGGTGCCAGCAGCCCCCCCGTGCCTGGGGGACACAGAGGGGACAATGTCTCCCTGTCATTTATGTCACTCCAACCCACAGGCAGCGGTACTTTCCCCAGTGGGGCTGTCTGAGCCCTGGGAGCAAACAGGAGCATTCCGAGGTCTTTATTTGTGCAATGGCATTTCCACACTGACTGCAGGGGTGTGCCGGGTGCGCTGGCATTGTCTCTCTAACAATCTGAAAAATTACACTGATAATTACCTCGGAGGTATTTTCCAGCCTCCATTGTCCCATGAGTCTCAGCTCCAGAGAACTCCTCACCCTTTTGTTCCACTGGCTCCTCACATGCCATGAGTGCACCCATGGAAAGGGTTCCCAAACCCAAAGGTATCACCAGGGAGAACTTTGAAGCTCAGACCCAAAACCTCTCGGTCATGAGAAGCTCTGATCTAACAGGAGCTCTGCCAGGGCTGAGGATCCAATATATCACGAGCCTCCAGGAAAAATAGAGCCCAGCTAAATAACTTGGGAAATATTCTACTTGTAATGGCATTGCAGAGTCAATCAATTTAAACCTAATAAAGACGACGACAGACAATGAATAGAAAGTTCAAGGACTTTTCACCCAGGGCTTTGCTATGGCTGGAAGTCAACCTGCAGGAGTCTGGGGGAGCCTGCAGACCCTGGGATCCAGGGATCAGGGTCAGGAAAAAAAGACACCTTCCATTTCAGGGAGCAGTGCTGTAAAAGCCCTGGAAAAGCAGTGAGAATTGGAGCATTTTTTGGAGGACAAATTTTGATCTTTTTTTCAGCCATAACTCATCTTTTGATCCCCTGGCTTCATCTGTGGGCTTTATCCCAGAGCAACGTCACGGGCAGGACGGAGCATGGCCTGGACTTCACTCTGTGCTTCCACTGGCACTGGGAGGTTCATGCAGCTCATTAGCCGTGCCAGGATTCCAGGATTCATTCCTCCCTTACACATTTGTTTCCCCAACTGCTGTTTGTTCTTCCACAGCCCCCAGGAAAGGACCAGTGCAGGAGCCACGGTTCAAGGGTGGGGTTGGTTTAACAACCCGCAGCCCTTGGAGTCCATCAAGTGTTTAAAACCAGGTGACAATGTGGACCCCTCCCTGCTCAGAGTGACAACTGCCCTGGGACACCAGGAGCAGAGCCCTGCTCAGAGTGACAACTTCCCCGGGACACCAGGAGCAGAGCCCTGCTCAGAGTGACAACTTCCCCGGGACACCAGGAGCAGAGCCCTGCTCAGAGTGACAACTGCCCTGGGACACCAGGAGCAGAGGCTTTCCCTGGAAATGCTGTTGTTGGCTGCCTCTGCTCCGAGCCTGGAGAGAGCTGCAGATTGCAATTGGGATTCAGCGCAAGATGAGCCTTGGAAGCGCGAGGTGGGAAAGCTGCATCACATTTCTTCCTGCCAGGTGCCAAGAGACTGGCTCAGGATCCAGCAAAGTTGGAGGCTTCGTCCCCATTTCGGCCCTTGGAATGGAAAAGTGAGCTGTGGTGGAGCTCCAGGAGCTCACAGGGATGGGAGTGCAGGTTCACAGGATGCCCAGAGGACGAGCTCAGGCCATGGCAAAGGCCAAGAGCTCCAGGTGATGAGACAGCAGAGCAAAATTCAGGTAAAGAAAAGCAGGGCACTGCCAACCTGCTGTGTGGGAAAGGAAAAGCGGGAAAGGAAAGGTGGGAAAGGAAAGTCTGGGGAGAAAAGCTGGGGGAAAAAAAGTCACCTTTGAAAGAAAAGGAGGAAAATGCCAAGGTTCTGAAGAGGCTGTACATGAGTGAAGATCTGAGGCTGATGAGGAGAGAGCAGAATCATTAAGGTTGTAAAAGACCTTTAAGTTCATCGAGGCCAACTCTCATCCAGGGCTGGACCTTCTCTCACACTGTCCATCACAGGCCCCTTGGGGGAGAGAAGGGTCAGACTGTGCTGGGACAGGCAGGTCACAGAGAGGGGCTGCAGAAAAGACCAGTGGTGATTAATGCTCTGACAGTATTGTGCTACTGAAGGTAAAAAGATTCTCCTTCTGGTCCTTATAATGCCACAGAATCACGGAATATCCTGAGCTGGAAGGGATCATTCATTCAATAAGGACCATGGATCTGATGCCTTCAGTTTCAGCTTCCATGGATTTCAGGTTCTGTGCTGGCTCACAGTCAGTGTCACTCAGCTCTGCACACAGCAGGGACACAAAACAAATCCTTCTCCTGCCCCACACCAAGGACAACTGGGACAAGTGTTCAGGCCCCAAAGCACAAACAAGGGTGGGCTGGAGGGAGGAACAAGAAGGATGGGACTGCATCACCTGCAGCTGGAATGGGACAATTCAACCCCAACATGCAAATGGACCAAAACTGATAAAATTGTGAGACCTCGTGACCGGGCATGCATTTTGTGTCCATTTTGTGACCATTTTGTGACCATTTTGTGTCCATTCTGTGACCATTTTGGGTCCACCTTGGGTGTAGCCCTGGCCAGGCTCTTGTGCTGCCCAAGGTGAATCCTCAAAGGTTTTTTAATAAATATCTACTTTATTCTCCAGCTCTGTCCAGTCTCTGCTCCAGCTCAGCCTTCCCAAGGCATCAGATCCAGCCTCTGGCCCAGACACCCCAAATTCCCACCCTGGAGCACAGTCCAAACACTCCTGGAGCTCTGGCAGTCTTGGGAATTCCCTGGGGATCCTGGGCAGTGCCAGCACCCTCTGGGGCAAGAACCTTTCCCAAAATCCATCCTGACCCTGCCCTGGCCCAGCTCCAGCCGTTCCCTGGGTCCTGTCCCTGTCACGGAGCAGGGATTGGAGCTGCACTTCGCCTCAGAAGGATGTTGAAGACCACCATGAGGTCTCCCCTCAGCCTCCTCCTTTTCTGTGCTGAATGTAAAAGATTTGGATTCTCTAAACTCCGAACAGGCCCCTTGATCCCCTCTGTGCAGCAAACCCAGTCCCAGTATTTAATGCCCGCTCAGATCAAATATTGCTACCTGGAGGAATAAATTTCACCAGAGTTAAACCATTTGCTGCTAAATCAGCAGCTAAGGAGCCCATATCCCTTTAAAATTCTGGATTCCTCACGCTAGATTGAAAGAGCAGACATTTGACAGATCTTGTTCACCATACTGGGGTGACTGGGAGCACTGGGAGCTCCAGGCTGCTGCTCCCTGAAGTTTATCTGGGGGCCAGATCCAAACAAAGGCCGCAACAGGAGCCAGCTGTTGACACTCTGCGTCACGAGCTGCATATTAAATGATTCATCAAATGCTGTGTCACAACCTGGATAAAGTCCTTAAAACACGGGGCCCTCCTCCGTTCCTTTTGTTTTTAGCAGCAGAAAATATCCGGATAAACCCACCCTTGCTGGAACAGCCTTTCTTCCCACAAACCACTCCCCGTTTAATGCAAATATCCCACCTAAATCGTTATTAGGGGAAAGCGCCAGTCGCCAAATTTCAGCAAATTGTACTGAAATACATAAGCAAAAATTATTGTTTATCCAGTGTAAAATTCAGGAAACAAGAGTGAAATAAATAAATAAATAAATAAATAAATAAATAAATAAATAAATAAATAAACGAAATAAAACGGACCCAGAACATTATGGAAAATGAAATAATAGATGAGTAAATAATTTCCCTGGCTGCTGTGGAACGGCAACGTGTTATTGTAACCTGCCTTGTATGCTCCGTGTAAAGCGCTGTAAATTATGATTTGAAATTATCATGTTAGATTAGGTTTTCTGCAGCTTAATATATCGTAATATAATATAATTGCTCGATGCAAATGAGCCACTGTACAGCTTTGGCATGGGGCTGTTCTGGAGCCGAGCATTTTACACATCACGGTGAAGCGCGGGTTATTAAGAAACAAATTGTAACGAAGCTAAATTTAGTTGGGAGCCAAGATCCCGTCACCGCATGGCAGCGCCAGTGCCAGGAGGCGTCTCAGGGAGCTCTGACACCAGCTGGGGCAGCCCAAGCAGCTCCACACACACCTGCTCAGGTAAGAGCTCCCTTCCCACCAGTGCTCACGTGGGTCTCGTTACCTGGAAGTCACGGAATGCTGTAAGGTCACTGTTGTGGCTCCGGATCCCAACTGCCCAAAGCCCTTTCCAAATTAAACCACCCAGAGCTGATCGTGTTCCCACACTGCTCCCACAGAGAGGGGTTTGGGCTCAGGGCACATCGCCAATGCAGGACCAGGGGGGACATGGAGGGGACACAAGAGTTAAAAACAATAAAATGAGTCTCCACACCCTCCAGGATCAGCCACAGAATCCTGGAATCGTTAGGGCTGGAAGGAGGCTCTGGATCAGCCCACTGCCAAGGCAGGGCCACCCAGAGCAGGTGACACAGAGACACATCCACGTGGGGCTGGGATGTCCCCAGAGATGGAGACCCCACGGCCACCCTGGGCGTCTGTTCCGGGGCTCCCCACCCTCAGTGGGGCAGGACTTCCTGTGTTTTATTTTATCGCTCCTTGTCCTGTCACTGGGCGCCACTGGAAAGGCTCTGGCACCATCCTGTGCCAGCCCTTGGAGTTATTTGTGTGGAAGGATGAGATCCCCTCTCAGCCTTCCCTCCCCTGGATCCAGCCACCCCTCGTGCCGGTGACCCCGCGACCCGCCCGACAGGCAAAGCTTTCCCTCCTCATTTCCATCCCCGAGGCACGAAAAAAACAAGAGTTGCTGGTAGATGTGCCAGGAGAATGCACTTCCTAAATAATACATTGGCTTGTAAATTGTCCATCCAACTGTAAATTCCAGAAGAAAAATTAAAATGTGTTTCTTCAGCCCTTTCCGCGCGGCGCTGGCTCGGCGCGGCGGCATCCCCGCGTCCCCCCAAAAGCACGGGCACTGATGGGTTGGGTCCAGAGCAGGAAAAACCTGCTCCAAAGCAATTCATTATTAATGCCAGAATATTCTTGCTAAACAGTTCTGATTATTTCACAAGAAAGAGGTCAAGGTATTGGAGAAAGGGATTTAATCAAATAAACTCTCAATCTCTCTCCAAATAGCATTTTCATCTGGCTGCATGTAAATTCATCAGCTGACTCGCCTCCCAATGCCCAGGCAAGGTTAATCTGCTATGACTGTTAAAACTTCTCGGAGACGCCTTTGGAATAACGATTTACGCCGGGATGAGCCGCGCCACTCACCCCAAACTATTTCCTCATCCTCTTCCTCAAAGTTTGGCCCGGCCCTCGGCGTCTCCGCCGGCAGAGCAGGAGCTGAACCCCTTCCTGGGCCGCACCCACAAGGAACTCCTGGTTTCTGCTCAACCCTCTGGGCTTTGATGGCCATCAACAGCTCGTTCCAAGCTGCCCCACAGCGAGTATATCCTGCCCTGGGCAGAGGGGGAATGGTGGATTTTCAGGAATATTTCCGACACCACCAAAGCACTCGTGCCGGGAAACAAAGCAGCGTGGGCACAGACGGAGAGGAAGTGGAATTTTTCTGGTATTCTGAGTTCAATATTGCCCTGCTTTGCTTAAATAAGGAGCCGAGGAATTTATCCCGGCCGTATCCCAAGGTGAATTTCGTGGCAAACACTAATAATCCCTCCTGGCCACTCCGCACTTATTAGGCAAACCCTGCCTCCTAGCAGTTCAAATCTACGTGTGTTTTTAAAAAGGATCTTTGTGAACTTCGTGTTTAAACACAGGATTATGATATAGCTGTAAACTGCACATCCCATCAGGAATGGAGAACTGCAATTTTGGGGTTTGTTAGAAAAAAAGAAAAAAAAAGAAAAAAAGAATCCCAAATGCCTTTTGATCCGGAGCTAAAAAGGAAACTGAAGTACAGCAGGCAGGCAGGATTAGTCTCACCTCTGTTTTTTGCTCTCTTGACTCTAAGCCTGGCCACAGATTCTGCATCTGGTGGAATATTCTGTAGATATCTTTGCCCAGCCAGGTCGGGTTTATGAGGAGATGCTCCTGAGAGCCTGAGCGTGGCACAGAGGAGCTCCCCCAGCCTCCCACACTGCCCAGCAGCCCCCAGGCAAGCCCAGGCACACCTTCCTCTAATTTTATTTCCCCTAAAGGCCACTCTAATTTATTTGTGCTGCGCACAGCCCCGCACCCGAATCCCCCACACCCTGGTGCCTCGAGAAGTCTCAGACAACGCTCCCTGCTGAAAATCCAGGAGCATTCCTGCAATCCACGGTCTCCATCTCTCAACAAGGAGCCGGCAGCTGCAAACTCTGCCTCACCCGGGGAGGAGGTGTTGTGATGCTGCTGCTCCGTGCCCCCGGTGCTCCCCGCACCTCTCTGGAAGCTCAGACACCATTTTACATGAGGATGCTTTCTAAAAAGCCCGGTGTAACTGTCTAATTAAGAGCGGAGTGATTGGCTGGTTCATGGACTCTGTGACAGTTCTGACAAATACACATATTGGCACAGCCCTAACCTCACTTCACAGTTTGCAACACAAAGATGGTATTTCCAGAAATGTGCAGAACACTCTGATACAAAGCTTCACCTTGTCTAGTGCTATTCCATTTAATTTTTTATTAACTGCCTGAACATATGCCATTCTAGGAGAGGGTAATAGTTACAAAATGTCAGCAGAAACATTTAAACTGCTCAAATGTAAATGATTTTATAAATTTGTAATGAAAGGTAATTGTCATGTGGGAAAAGTAACAGAAAAACAGATATGTGTAAATGTAAAACTGGCAAAAAAATACATCTGACTGGTCGAAGGCAGCAAAATCTAAGCGTGTTTTAATGACCACTGTAAGGAGTATTTAAATAAAATTAGCTTCATGAGCAGAAAATGTGAATTCTATAATATTTTATTTTCTAACATTAGCAAAGTTCATAATAATGAAAAGACCTCATGGAACTTTAATGCGCCCAAATTCATTAAACAGTAGGACCATTAAGATTCCTCACCTCATTTTAAAAAACAAATAAATCAAGTCAGATAACATAAATACAAAGCCGGCGCGCCGGCAGAGCCCGGGCTTTAAAAAGACCAATATTGGAGCACGCTCAGTTTCTTTACTTTCCGCTAAAATGAGAAACAATTTGGTGATTAATCCCTTCAGCGATGCCGTGCTGGGTCAGTGCTCCCCGAGATGTCAGCCAGGAGAAGACTCGGGCAGCAGAGGGGAGTTTATTTTTTTTTTTATTATTTTTTTTTCTCCCTCAGCCACCACACAGAGCAACCACCTCCCAGCCAGGTTTGCGGGCAACCATCTTTAAATGCTTGAGCTGCTCTGCGTGGCCATGACAAGATTTGCAATTCCCCACGTTTATTTACACGCCATCACCCCAAGTAGACATCAGATGGAAGCGGCGTGGTCGCGGCTGACCCCAGGGTAGCGGCTGTCTCTGCCGATCGCGCTCGCTGCTGCTCGGCGCCCGAACCCCGCCGCCCGCCCCGGCCGCGTGCACGCTGCGCCGCGCCGCAATAAAATTAGCAGAAGCTTGTCAGGGGACATTTTCTACTTTTACGCTGACGCACACCGGACAAACACGTCCGTGTTTCAGGGGACCGAGGAGGCTCCTGCTCTGCGGGAAAGGACGGCGGCGGGGTGCAGCTGGAGGCCCACGCGCGGCACCCCGTGAAGGCCGCCTCGCTTCCCCTCTCCCTGGATCGGGGAATATAAAAAAAACAAGCCCTCAAAATTACCACTCGGTTTTATTTTTACTGTTTTCCTACCTCCTCCTTAGCCCTGCGTAAGCCTGGACACGCAGGACGAGTTACTGAGCCAGTTTTATTTTTATTGTTTTGCTACGTCCGCCCCTGCGTAAGCCTGGACACGCAGGACGAGTCACTGAGCCAGAAACGGATAGAGAACGGGAATCCATCCTGTTCCCAAGGCAGGAGCTGGGGGGGAGGAAAGGCCCTTCGCAGCCTGTGGAGGATGCACAAATTGCCTGGTACCTGCAGCCCACGTCAGAGCTCACCTGCCACCCTGCTGCCCCCGCCAGCCAGAGCTGCATTAATTTTTTTTTAAGGGCTTTCGCAAATAAACGAAAGAAAACGCTCGTTTGTTTCGGAATCGGGAGCCCGGGGAGGCTAACGCGGTAAATAGGGGAAATTTACCATCCGTAATGGGAACATTTTTAAATAAAACCACCTAATATGTTTAGTAATCTACACCAATGTAATTTTATTAGCTATTCAGTGCAGTTCTTACATCAAACAGCCTCAGAAGCCCCAGGATCATTTTATATTCACTGGAAGACAGAAAGAAATCCAAAACCTAGTTAAATAAATTGTTCATTTATTCCTTTCCTTTTATGCACCAAGATCTACATGTGGTCATTAATTATAAAGAGACTATTATAGCACCATATTTTCATTCAATACGATGTCCTGGTATATATCAAAGAAGTCCCATAATTAAAACAGAAGGGCCACAATGACAATTAAAATTACAATCTATATGGGGAAAGAAAGTACAGTTCTGCAATTTTTCACCCTGTCACTGTCAGCACCGGGGGATATTCCAGTCACGTCTCTTGTAAAGCAGCCTAAATTCTTCTTCACCAATGCAACCTCAAAAGCATTATCAGCACCTAAGCAAAAGCCTATGCAAGTATAATTTAATACCAAGCCACAGTTTGCAAGTAATAGCGTATAAAGTGATATTTAAGTGGTGTTTTAAGCACACTTCTGATGGCTACAGCCGCCTTTTACTGGTAAATGCGTTTTCCTTTGAGTAGTGATTATGAGTCCTGGGTGAAGAGGTCCTGTGTGCAGGTCTGCCTGTAAGCCTTACTTCCAGCTGCCAATCTTTACTTCACAGTGAAGAAAAAGCCACATAGCACCTTGTTCTTACTCTTGTAGGCTGTCATCCCCTGAGCCTGATAACTGCAAAATCATTTCCACATAACACTTTTCTGCTTCTGCCTCTTAAACCTCGAGACCTACACATTGTGCACGCACCCGGCACCCCCGGCGCTCGGCCCCCCAGAGCCGCCGCCGCCCCGGCCTCTCCCCCCAGCCTGTTTTTAACACTTATCCCCAGTAAATATCTGCATTAATGGAGTGGGGGGCCCCTGCCGCAGCAATGTGTGTTTGCTACAATTTATTGTCTATAAAAGTCAGGAGCGGTGAGTTATTACGGCTAAAACTGTGTTTTTCTTTATAATAACTCCGAACCGAGCACTCACATATGAAGCATGCAATGGAGATGGAGAAGGTTTTGTATAATAAAACGGTGACATGGTCATTTTTCCCAGTTTTGCATTACACAGACACACTCATGCATGGTGCTTTTTAAATTCTTATTATATGGGAGGTCGGGAGGTCGAATGTCAGAAAGTACTGTTAATTTCACGGGGTTAGGGGAAAGTAAATTCACAGGGAATACAGATCACTTAGCACAGAGAAGCAGCTCCTCTGAAGTTTGGGTTTACATTTGTTAACCATATCCTTCAGCTGACGAACCATTGAGACCGGGGGTGACACGGTGGGCCCCGCTGTAATGGCTTGACACGCCGCGGGGACGGCGGGGACGCGGCGCGGGGCCGCAGCCGCCGGGACCGAGCGGAGCGTGGTGCCATTTGGGCTGGATGCTGAAATTACACGGGAAGCGGGCGAGATGCCTTAAAGTTCAACCTGACAGGGAATGTAAAATATATTCCTGTCTCCGTTTGGCGGGAAGGGAGAATCCTGCAGCTTCCCAGAGTCTCTTAAAGCGCTCCCCAATATATCATCGGGGGCTGAAGGACGGGACGAGGGAGCGCGCTTGGCTTCGCTATAGGATGCTCTGATGGATCATTTTTTTACTCTATTTTTTTTGCTGTTGATGTTTCAGGGTTCGGTTTGGGTTTTGTTGGTTTTTATTTTTCTTCCTCTCTCAGTGGCAAAATAAAATCGTGGGAAAGCAGAAGAAAATTGAAAGGATCTCGGTTTAACAGACAACAGGGGAGTGGTGATGAAACACGGCGACAGAGCTGCTCTTTTGCCAAGACAAATTCAGAAGCTACTTTTCTTTTATTTTCTTTTTTAAAAAAGCCATTCACTTGATAAAATCCACCATCTTCACATGCAGTTGAAAGCAATAAACAATTAAAAAATGCAAGGGTCTGCTCAGTCAAAGGTGTTGCCTTTGACCTTGTCATTGTCTCTACTGAAAGTTCAACTCAAGGGTGCCATGAGGCCCACGCTCCACATCCATGTGTGACGTGCAAGAAAGGCAAAAATCCAATAAAACGAACCAACCCCTTCCCCCCCAAATTTACTCAAATGACCACATTTCAGGAGACAGACGGGATTATTCCCTGTGAGGAATGTGCCAGGCCCACGCTGGGCTGGGGCTGGGTTTCTGCGTTGGTGTCTTGTGCAAGATTCCTCTGAGTCAAAAGCGAGCCCAGGCTCAGCTGCCCCCTCGTAATTAGATTTTAATGAGTCAGGCTGGGTGTTTGTGTTTTGGCAGCGGGTTAATGGTGTTAACATTTCCCTGCTCACAACTGGCCCCGGCAGGGCAGAGCCGCCGGCTGAACTTCCCCCTCTGGAGCTGCCCGGGAGCCGGGATGGGGCCGGGGAGGGGCATTCCCCAAACCCCGCCGCGGCTCCAGGGGATACAGCAGCGCTGCGGGAACATTTTCAGCCCAAGAATCCGGTGGGGTTTTGGGTTTTGGGCTTTCCCAGCCTCTCCCTTCCTCTGCACCCAAAGTGAGCCCAGCACCATCTCTCTCTCCCAAACCAGCACTCCCTCAACTCGCTCAGGCAGGCACAGCAAACACACATATCTTATAGATTATATAGATATTTTATTAAAGATGCATTATTAACTTTGCAGTGGTGTATTCCACTAGCTGCCTGCTATAATTAAAAACTTTTCTCTCCAATCCCCTTTCCTGCGAGGAGCCTGTTGCCTGAAGATTTAATCCTTCATTACCAGTTAAAACAAAATCACCAATTAGGCACATGAACACGTCTGTATTAATCTCATTAAGGTGATGGCACCAAATAAATTGGAACTATTTTTGTGCTTTTACTGTGTTCCTATGGCTTTATCAGGCCCTGTGGTCATATACAAAGACCTTGCAGCTCAGTCATTTAGAGTCATTCGGTTGTGGACTAAATGTGGCATTACCATCTATGGCTGAAAATTGCTTTCAGCTTTTAAACTGCACTGACTAGTCTGTAGTTAATCTTAGATCATTCACTTGCAAAATTAAATGAGCCAGAACGATGGTTCGTCTTTTTTTTTTNGTAAAATAATACATCACAAAACACTTATTTGCCCTGCCCAAAAGAGAGATCAAATTCATTTAAAATCCCATAAACCAGAGTTGTGAATTTTTAATTTTATTTAGGAGCACAGGAATAGAGGGGGAGCTATCTTTGCACAGCACATCACGGCTATAAATTTACATACAGAACATAGTTTGATGCCTAACCAACCTTTAATCCACCTTTGATGTATACTCCTCCTTCAGTAGGCATCACGTGAGGCACCTTATTAATGCAAATGTAAGAAGGATTGTTTGGGATCTCTGATGTAATTAGCCATAAACCACGTTTAAAAGGAAAGGGGGGAAAAAAAAGCACTTCCTTTGTCACCGCGGCTGAGCACAGAGGTGCACGTGGAGATGGAGATCGCGGAATCAAAGACTCTCCCAGGCTGAAAAAGACCTTTAAGGCCACCAAGTCCAAGCCAGCGAAGCTCCAAAAAGAGCTGCAGCCATGAACCGGTGGCAGGGCCCTTGTCCTCGGCCTCCTGCTTCCCCTGAGCCCGGATTATCCCTCCGGCTTCATCAGTATTCCACCAGAAAAAAAAAAAAACAAAAACAAAAACAAAAGTGGAGCACACCCCGGTTAGTTCTTAACTTCCCAAACAGCACAAGTCAGGAAACAATTAATTCCTGCTCCTGCCGCCGGTGAAACCAGTGACGATTTTGCATTTTAAATTAATATTCAGGCCACCTTCTCCAAGTTCCCCTTAGAGTCTGCTTTTGCCCTGCTGCACCGCCGTGGCTGCTGTCTCCACTTGGCACTGTTATTACCGTAATTATTATTATTATTATTATTCCTGTGTCGCAAATAACAGGCGGCCATAAGGACGGGGCTGGCAGAGGCTCTCGGAGCTGGCACAGCTGTCGGGGTGGGCTGGAAAAGGGTCCGAAGCTTCCCAGGGCGGCTCCGGGGTGGAGATGGGGGTGAGGCTGCTCTGTCACCGCTGCGCAGGGGCAGCCTCGGGCTGCGGGCAGGGAAAGGCACGAAATAAATCAATAAATGAGGCAGGAACCAAGCACCAGGTCGGGAAGGGCCGAGGGATGGTGCCGGGGGTGCGCAGAGCCCGGGGTTGGATTCCCGAGGGGATCCGGCGGCGGCAGCTCGTTCCTCCCCGGTGCCAGCGGGAGATCCGAGCCCGCCGTGCCGCGGGGGAGCGGCTTCCAGCCCGAGGAACAACAACGGCTCGGGGCTCCGCTCCTGCCCAGCCTCGCCCCGCACCGCCAGCTCCTGCTTTCACCCCAAATCTTCCACCCGAAATCCCGATTTCCCTCGGAGCACCGCGCTCCGCTCCGCGCCGCAGCCGCGCCGCCTCGGGACCGGCGGGAGCGGGGGGAAAGCGGAGAGCGAAACAAACCAATCCCCGCCGCATTCATCCCCTTTGGCATCGCCCGGGCACTTTCTCCCCAAAGTTTCCCGGCGAGGAGGGGCCGGGAAGCGGCAGAGTCGGGCCAGAGCCGGGGCAGGGTGGCACAGCCGGGACAGAGCCGGGACAGTGCCGGGAACAGCCGGGAAAGAACCGGGCACAGCCAGGGCAGGGTGGCACAGCCGGGACAGGGTGACACAGCCGGGAAAGAACCGGGCACAGTCGGGGCAGGGTGGCACAGCCGGGACAGGGTGGCACAGCCCGGGCAGGATGGCACAGCCCGGGCAGGGTGGCACAGACGAGCCAGGGTGACACAGCCCGGGCAAGGTGGCAGTGCCCGGCTCTCCCGGCTCGCTGCCGCCGGAGCCGCCGCCTGTGTGCGAGCGGAGGATGCGGCTCCATCTCCGGCCGTGGCAGCGGCAGAGCAGCCCCGCGCCGCCGATCGGCTCCGGCAGGAGCCATCGGAAAAACGAAGATTAAGAATAGATCTCTCGGTAATTTGTAATAGTGATTCCCGCCCCCTCCCCGCCAAGAAATCAAAGTTTACTCCAATCACTCTCTCGCAGGAAGGATATCGAGGAATGATAAATTTTTATCTGCATGGAATAATATTCTAAGATAAAGCTGCTATTCTCATAAAAATATATTTAGCCCCCAGTTTTTACTCTTCAGGAAAAAAAACCCCTGCATATTTTGTTTATTCTGGAAAATATTCTTTTTTTTTTTAATAGCCTGAACCAAATAATTTCTCATTTTTACAGGCTTCACTTCACTTTTCTCACAGTGAATAAATTGCAACTTATTTCCATGAAATTCACAGATGACACAGATCTTTATTTTGCATAAAGGCATAGAGAAGTGTCTAATATCTTCAATATTCATCCGCTAAGTGGACATTTGCATTGGGTTAGCAGGGAGAAGGAGCCCCGGCCCTCCCGCGGTGACAGCTGTACGGAGGGATGACATCTGACAGCTGTGACAGTGCTGACGGGAGCCTGGGATGGCTCCCGCATCCCTGATCCAATTACGGCACACATCCCTCTGACAGGGCCGCCAGCCGCTCCCGCCCGGGAGGACACTATTGATCTCTTGTCAGAGCCAGCCCCGCGCTCCGCTGCCCGAGCCGCGCCAGCCGCGGCAACCGGGCCGGGCCGGGCTGGGCTGGGCTGGGCCGGGCTGCAGGAGGGGCAGGACAGGCACAGGGGACCAGCCCGGTGCTGCCATGGTGCCACCCTGCCCTGGAACGGTGCCACCCGGCAGTGCCACCCTGCCCTGGCATGGAGAGAGCTCTGCCGTGCCACCGTGCCCTGGCACGGGGACAGCTGGCCCTGCCACCATGCCCTGCCATGGGCACAGCCTGGCCCTGACCTGCCATGGGGACAGTCTGCCTGTGCCACCCTGCCCTGGCATGGGGACAGGTCTGCTGTGCCACCCTGCCCTGCCAAGGGGACAGCCTGGCCATGCCACCCTGCCCTGCCATGGGGACAGCTGGCCCTGCCACCCTGCCCTGCCATAGGGACAGCCTGGCCATGCCACCCTGCCCTGCCATAGGGACAGCCTGGCCGTGCCACCCTGCCCTGGCATGGGGACAGCCTGGCCTTGCCACCCTGCTGAGCCGCCCTGCCCTGGCACAGGGACAGCCCGTGCCACCCTGCCCTGCCCTGGCACAGGAAAAGGTCGCTGCCATCAGCTGGGCTGGCAGGGCAGTGGCAGCTGCAAGTAGCTCCAGAGCCCAAAAGCACCCAGTGACCCCAGGGTGCTCCGCTCTGCTCCTCCAGCACTGCCACGGCCAAGGTGCAGAGCCTGGGCCTCATCCTCATCATCCTCATCCTCATCCTCCTCCTCCTCATCCCCCCCAGCCCAGGCAATGCAGCGCCGAGCCCGAACTCTCTGTGGAACACTCAGTGATCAGAGCCAGGAACAAACCAGCCCCCACAGCCACAGCACACCTTGCATTTGGCCGAGAGTTTACACCTCACTGTCAATAAAAACCACCAAGTGTTTGGGGTCATGTTATTCACAAGTTTCCCTAAGATCTCTAACAGTTCACAGCAGAGTTATTTTTCAAGAGCCTTGTCGTGCCACTGCTTTCTCCACAGAACGCTCCAACCAGGTCTGTTCCAGCACCCCCCTACACTTCAGAGCAAGCAGAGATGGGGATTTCAGTCTCCTCTGAGAAGATTAGAACAGAGCAGACCCGGGAGCGTGTGGACACTTCAAATGTGGACATTTTGACCCAAACAGAGGCGAGAGCAGAAAAACTCCCTGTGAGCCACAAGGGACCTTCCCGGGCCGTGGTGCTGCACTGCCGGGGCAAGGGGAGGTACCAACACACCAGACAGGATGGGTTGGAGCTCTTCAGAAGCATCAGAAAAATCACAAAATGAAGCCTTTCTTTTCCAAGAACCCCTCAGAGCTGGGCATCCTCCCTCCCTGCCCGGTTGTTTAATCCCAGGCTGCTGGGGCAGCCCCACGGGGTGATTTCAATATCGGTGCTGCTCCCTCCAACTTCTCTCTGGCCAGGCTGCTCAGCAGCAACGCCACGCTGCCAGCTAGATGTCATTATAAACAAAGTTATTGATTACCTCCCTCCAGCTGCACTGGAACCTGCAGACAAACTGTGACTTGCTCCCGTGCTATGATTTTATTGATCAGAGCAATCCAGCTGCCAGTGCTTTCTGGAGAGTAAAAAATAATAATAATAAAAAAAACCCCCCACCCCAGCCTTGCTACATGTTCCCTTTGCCCACACATGGAAGAAAACACAATTTTTAAGGCTGAAAGATAATTTTTAATTTTTTTTCCCCCTTTTCCAAAATCCTTTGATAATAAAATAAGTATTTCTTGTCTTTCAACAAAGCATTCCAGCCTGCCAGCTTTGGGGTGAGACTGCAACCATCTCCCACCACTCTGTGTCCGAATTCCCCCAAGGGCTGTGCCCACCAACGTTTCACTTAAAAACCAAAAAAAAAAACACCCCAAAATTTTTATCAGTTCTATTTCATTAAGTTTAGGGCTCCCTGGAAAGCAAAGTGTGCATCCACAGGCTTTGGTCACTGCTTCAAATCCAAACATTTGGTTACAGTTACTCAAATGCCAATTTGATTATGGTTCCTCAATGTGCTTCATGAAGGTTTTTGGGTCCATGCCCCAGCCAGGTCGTTCCATGGAGTTTTGTGAGGTTGAAGCTGTAAATTCACTGAACAAAGTTTCTCTGAGAATAAAAACTCCCTGCCAGAGCTCATTTACTCCCGAGAGTGACACCCACTGCCAGGATAAACACCTGAGAAATGCACAAATTTCTCTGCTCTGTGTTAATCAGGAAGGATGGCAAAATGTGCAGGCAGGAATTTGAAAAGCAAATGGCTTCAAGTGTTTGGAAATGCAGTTCACACCTCCCAGGCAGAAGCAGTCGGGGCTTCTTGTTGTTGTTTGGGTTTTGGTGGGTGGTTTTTAACTCTTTCTGACACAGTTTGACTCGACACAAAACCATCTCAAGGTAGAAATTGCTGCTTTAGCAGCCTCCCAGAAGGAGTGGGATCTGAGCCCTGCTCATCACCAGTGCCGAGCAGAGCTGCTGGAATATCACATGCAATGGGAAAAAAAACCACCCTCTAGAGCTTTCTTTGGTGTTTTCTTAAATAAAAACAGGAATTGAGCTTTCCAGCTGAGTTACTGAAGTGTCACCTAAGGCAGAAGTGCACACGTTCAGTCCTGGGGATGAAAACAGAGACCCCAATCCGTGCAGAAATGAGGGAGAGCACGGAGGCCAAACCCTGACTCTGGATAAATCAATAAAACCATTGCACTGAACATCTGGCACCTCGAATTGCACCTCTGATTTGAATTTTGTGATTGCTGGAGGTCTCTTAGGCAGAGAAGTGCCAGGGCAGTCCCCCAGGTGACACCCCAGCAGCAGGTTTGGGTACAATGCTCCAGATCCACAACCCACACCCTCAGTGGCAGCACACTGCCTCTGCCCACTGTTCATCTGTAGAGTAAAAGCAGAATAATTCCATTTAAAGCCCTCAGGAAGAGCAGCAATGGTTACAGGTGGGCTCACCGAGGAGCAGGGGGGGAGAGGCAGCTCCAGGAAGGCAGTGAAGGTTTTAGTGTACCTCATTAATTCGGCCTGGATTGCAGATACTCTTTGATTGTGATACTCTTTAATGGCAATTCTTAATTGTTGACATTAAAAAATGTGCTGAGCTGAGCAGAGAGCCCAGCCCTGGCTCCAGCAGAGACGCTCCTTCCCCTCCTCAAAAATGAGGCAGAACGGGCACGGTGGCTTTAATCACCTCTCTGAAGAGGCAGAGTTCAGTCCCAGGTGCCAGCAGAAAGGTTAGGGGTGTAAATCTTGCCAGAGAGGCAGCTCAGGAATTCCAGGGCAGCTCAGGTCTGGGGAGCAGGGGAAATCCAGGGAGGAAGAGGAGTCCCCTCCCAGAAGGAAAGAGGCTGACCCAGACTGGCTGCTCGCAGCACCCGGATTCCTTTGGAATTCAGAGCTGTGCTCTGGAAATTCAGCCCAGCCTTGTCAGCTCCTTGGGAGGAGCCCAGGTGCAACAGAGCTCCCTTTCCCTGGGCTGGGGGAGGCCCAGGCTGGACTTCAGCAGGAATTCCCCCATGGAAAGGGAGCTCAGGCCTTGGAAGTGCCCAGGGAGGTTTGGAGTGCCCGTCCCTGGAGGTGTCCCAGGAATTCCTGGAGGGGGCACTTGGGGACAAGGTGGGCACTGGGCACAGGGCATTTGGCCTCAGAGAGCTTTTCCAACCCCTGGGATCCCAGGATTCTGTGCTGGGCTCTCCCACGGCAGCCTGGGGAAGCCAAGACACCTCCCCAGGCAGGTCCAGCTGTGGCTGCAGGACTCAGGAGCTGCTCAGTTCAAGTTTCACCCACCACATTACCCGGGACTTGAAAAATTGGAAGTTAAAAACCAGTTCAGATCACGCCGTATAAATACCTCGGGCCTGAATTAATCCGCAGCGTTTGTTAGAAATGAAGGTCAGGGCTTGAATCGGCAGCAATTAGAATCATTGATATTTTCATGGTATCAGCCTCCTGTTCCTGATTATCAACTTCCATGGTGCTGACACCTCAAAAGTTGGCCCCTCTGACCCTGCCTGGGTTCAGCTGTGGATTCTGTAATGTTGAGAATATGTTTCTGCATTACTTTTTTCAAGTCAGTAAAAAATTGCACGAGAAAACATCACGGAGAGGAAATATATATGCAGAAACATATATTTTTACATATTTTAATTGAATATTGTAGCCAAGTAAAACACTGATTGGGATTCTGCCTTCTCCAACCTTTGCCTCAACACTTAATGCAATTTATTAATGGCATTCTGACCTGTGGAGGAACTAACTGGGAGATCAACTTCCAGCACAAACTTCTGGGAATGAGTTTGCCAATATTCAGCTTTTATTGAAAGCAAGGCCAGAGGGCTGATCCGGCAGTGGGAGGCCTGGAAAGAAGCACCTTTCCCTGAGATCCCTTCAGACTGGAGGTTAGGATGGTCAGAGGAGGAAAACCCAAGAAATCCTTGGCTAAAAACATCCTTTGATGCTTCTGCCAGCGCAGGAAAAACAAAATATCCTTAATGACTGCTGACAAAGGTGCCATCCCTCTGCAGAGCCACTGAGCAGGAGAGCTCACAGAAAGCCCACGGAACAGAGGGAACAGGGATGGGCAGAGCATCGCCGCAGGGATTCACACACAAAGGAGCCAATTCCTTCCTCTTTCCCCCCAGATAACGGCAGAATCCTGGAATAGTTCAGGTGGTCTGGACATCACCTGGTCCAACCCCCAATTAGGGTGAAATCAGGCCTTGAAAATGGACTGAAAACACAAAAACATCGCTTCATTCAGGTCAGCTCAGCAGAAGGGTGGACAACAAAACCCATCCCAGCCCTGCCTTGGTTCAGGAACCTCCTTGTCTCTCCAGCATGGTGGATTTGCTCCTCTGGGGAACAGTTTCCTCCATCCTGCAAGCTCCAATCCCTCTCTAAGCAGCTCAGCCTCCCAAATGAAACAGAGCCAGGGTCCCCTGGCTTTGCATCTCAATAATAATAATTAATAATAACAACAACAACAACAACAACAATAATAATAATCCTCCCGGCCAGAGGTTCCCAGGGAATGCTGAGGGGATGCAGAGCCAAAGGCACCTCAGTGAATCCCAGACCAGCCCTTTCCCCTCGAGGGGAACCGTGTGGTTTCTGTACACTCCACTTTTCCCGTGGCCTAAAAGTTACCCGGATTTAAAACACACAGGAGGGAAAAAAACAAAACAGAGCTACAGAGGAAGTGGGAATTTTCCACCCTCTGGATGCACAGTAAAATGATGGAATGGTATAACCTTATTTTTTCTTGCTAATACACCTCAACTCTGACCTTCCTGAGAACCAGGACCTCCTGGGTAATATGGTAATTTAATGTGAGTGCTTATATGCTGATTTCTATGGAGTGGGCTGGCTTGGTGAAATACGACGTGGTTTACTTTTAAATAGAGCTCAGCTGAGACCTCAAAGGGAACTGGAAACAGGCTTCCAATGGAGAGAGATAAATGCCTAATTTACTGTCCCACTTAATCCAGAGCTTTTTCCTTAAGTCATTATCTCCCATCCCTCATTATTGTGGCAGCACAGGCATGAAAGACACGTGCAGGGAGACCCTGATTGGAGCACTTCTGTTTACAGTGGCCACAATTTATCATTAAAACAACTGCAAAGCTGAGCCACGATGGGAAATATTAAAAATAAATAGGATAAAGCCTGGAAGCACCTGTTCCAGCTCAGAGGTACCTTTACCTGGAGGATACCACACACAAATGCAGCTGGGAAATCTGCTGCCCGGGCCATCAGTCATGCACAAATGTGGATTATGGGGAAGACAAGAGGAGCACGTTGAGCATCAAACACTTCCACATCCTTTTCTTCTGGTTGCATTTTTAATATTCTAAGGCAGCAAAGCCACAGCCCCGTTCCCCCAGAACCTCTTGGGGTGGTGTCACTGGCCCTGGGAGGGCCCCATGAGGAGCTGCAGTGGCTGCTGCCCAAGCCAGGCCCACAGCTGGGCTTCAGCACCCGAAACCTGAATTCCAGAATCCCATAATCCTTTATGTTGGACTGATCAAGTCCCAGCTGTGCCCGATGCCCACCTTGTCCCCAGCACAGAGCCCTGAGTGCCACCTCCAGGAATTCCTGGGACACTCCAGGGATGGGGATCCAAACCTCCCTGGGCACTTCCAATCCCTGAGCTCCCTTTCCACGGGGAAATTGCACCCTGACCTCCCCTGGCCCAGCCTGAGGCCGTTCCCTCTCCTCCTGTCCCTGTTCCCTGGCAGCAGATCCCAGGAAATCCTCCCCGGCTGTCCCCTCCTGGCAGGGAATTCCAGAGAGGGGAAAGATCCCTCTGGATCCTCCTTTTCTCCAGGCTCAGCCCCTTCCCAGCTCCCTCAGGAATTCTCCAGCCCTTTCCCAGCTCCCTCAGGAATTCTCCAGCCCCTTCCCAGCTCCCTCAGGAATTCTCCAGCCCTTTCCCAGCCCCATTCCCTTCCCTGGCCCCGCTCCAGCCCCTCAGGATCTCTCCCACCAAAAACCCCCGAGGCCATCCGGGCTTCTCCACACATCTCCCTCTGGTCACTGCCCCTCACACTCGGCACTGGAGGGAAGAGGAGGGAAGGGAAGGCCCGGCCAGAAGAGGAGCTCACACGTGTGCATATAAATTAAAATAATCTCAAATTAAAAAAAATAAATTGAAAAGTAACTGTAAGTTTGGCTCGCCTCAGGGCCACAGTGACTGGGCTGCGTTGTGGCCTGTCCCTTTGGGATTCATCGAGGACAGCAGGGACATTTTAGTGCAGCCTCTCCCTCACTGCAGCACCACCCGGCCCCGCAGATCCTCCCTCAACACAACTTCATTTACATCCCAGAAATTCCATCGCTTTACATATGTCAAAGGAGGGGGGGGGAGGGAGAAAAAGCACAACTCCATCACCAAATGGCTTTTCAAGATGTCAGAGTCGGAGGGTTCGAACCCTGGGAAATGTCTGGAAGTGCCCTGGGAGGAGCTCTCTGGGATGGGATCACCTCCCCGCCCGCCTGGGAGGCCACGCAAACAACAGCCCCGCTCCGAAACGGCACCGTCTGAACATGCAAATGAGCCGGTTAATTTCTTGCAAATTCCCCATTAATTATTACTCCTTATCAGTTTCACTGTCGGTGTCAGATGTTCGGTTGCAGGGCTACTCGCTGGCGCGTTCGGAGCAGATGTTGCGAGAGAAGTGGAGTGTAAATATTTATGGGTTAAAAGGAGAGACTTTGGAGTTTGAAGATCTCTCCTGACGCTTCTCACGCTGCCTCAGCCCGTCCTTCTCTGTGGGCTTGTTTTGCAGGCAGACAAATGCTTTACATGTGCATGCATCAACTGCCACTTGCAAATTCGGCTCCTCCAGCTCAAAATACCAAATATTTAACACATGCAGAGCTAGGACAGGAAATATTATTTTCCAGGAAGAGTTTTTGCTCTTTATTTTCCGCAAGTCTGGCATTTCGTTCACTTCTCTCCTGCTTTTTGCACAATTCAGGCACTTGGCACCTTCCAAAGTCAGCCCCGAGTTGCCTGAGGTGGGAGGATGGAAACTGAAATCTCCAGGTGGGTCTCTCACTTGGCAGAGAACTGTAGATCATAAAATCCTAACCCAGTATGAGAATTGTTCCTCCTGTCATCAGAGAGGAGAAATCCCAGCCTGGCGAGGGATTTGGGTGAAATTCCTGCCTAGGGGTGCAGGGAGGGGCTGGAATAGAATTCCCAGATTTTCTGTGGCTGTCCCTGGATCCCTGGGAGTGTCCAAGGCCAGGCTTGGAGCAGCCAGGGACAGGGAAAGGTGTCCCTGCATGGGCTTCAAGGTCCCTTCCAACCCAAACCATTCCACCATCCCACATGACAAACCACCCCTGCTGCATGTGCAGGGAGGGAGAGAAGTTTCAAAGTAAGTTATGTAACAACTAAAAAAAAAAAAATGTACTGAAGTAGTTTACTTTAGTTCTAGAAATTATTTCAGCTCCAAGAAACAGAGAAATCGCACCCGAGCATTTTGTTTTAGCTTCTACTCCATCTCACTTCTCTCAGGTTTTCACTGATTTGGGAAAAAAAGAAAAAAACAACCCCCCCCCCAACCCCACAACAAAAACATTCACTGAGTTTGCTCCTTGGGATAACCGTGGTAGCTTTTTATTAAAATATCAAATTTTTAATGAATCAAATTTTAAAAAGAAGTCATTAAATCTCCTAAAATTACAGCTAAAATTTAAATTCAACTTAAAATTAAAATCCTCAAACACAGCTTTTGCCAGAGCAGTGTATGAAGGATATCCAAAGAACAGAGTGCAGAAAATGCATCCAAGCCTCCCTGTCCCATTCTGCCCCATCTCCTGTTGGAAAGCTGAAATACTTTAAATTGGGTGAGTTAATCTGTAAGGTATCACGGCAGGAAAATGCAGGTTTTTACCTCTTTTGCCTTTGAGAGAGAGGGAAAGCTGCAACCCAAGAACACTGGAGGTGCTTCCAGTGTGTCAGAGCGAGCACAATCAGGGGCTGTGCACGCAGAGCAGGGCTGGAGTGACACCACTCTTTAGATTTATTATCACAATTAATTTGTTATTATTTATTTGTACTCTGGAGGTACGAAATTCGCAATATTTACAACTTGGTGGCCTTCAGCTCCCAGCCCTGCAGCGAGAGGAAGGAGGGATAAGAGAGGAAGGGCAGGCAGTGGAGGGGCTCTGTGACATTTGCATTCATTACAGCACACTCCAAGAGTTTCTGGGCTTCTGCAAAGCTGCAGAGAGCAGAGGCTCTCACTAAAACCTCCTCCAGCAGCCACCACAATGCTGACAAAAATCTATTTATTTAGATACTGAAAGGTTTCCCAGGGTGAGCCAAGTTCCCTGCAGGGAAGTTTCAGCACCAGAGCGTTGCTCCAACTCCTGCATTTCCTCCCCCAAGTTCAGGGTTTTGGCAGTCCTGGGGTCACTGGGCAGCACCGAGGGCACACCGACCCTGGGTGTGCAACAAGTGCAAAGGCTCCCTCTGATGCCTTCAGTTTTCTCTCCCGTGTATTCCATGTTCTGTGGTGCCAGGGGGGCAGCTCTGAGCTCACAGTCAGTGTCACTCAGCTCTGCACACAGCAGGGACACAAAACAAATCCTTCTCCTGCCCCACACCAAGGACAACTGGGACAAGTGTTCAGGCCCCAAAGCACAAACAAGGGTGGGCTGGAGGGAGGGACAAGAAGGATGGGACTGCATCACCTGCAGCTGGAATGGGACAATTCAACCCCAAGATGCAAATGGACCAAAACTGATAAAAATGTAAGACCTTGTGACTGGGTGTCGATTTTGTGTCCATTTTGTGTCCATTTTGTGTTTGTTTTGGGGTCCATTTTGTGACCATTTTTTGTCCGTTCTGTGACCATTTTGTGACCATTTTGGGTCCACCTTGGGTGTAGCCCAGGCCAGGCTCTTGTCCTGCCCAAGGTGGATCCTTAAAGGCCTTTTAATCAATATCTCCTTTTTTCTCCAGCTCTGCCCAGTCTCTGCTCCAGTCGCCTTCCCACAGCGTCACCTCCAACAAGTTCCAAATACATTGATAATCAAATAATTGATCATCAAATAATCGATCAGGTTTAATCACCCCCGTTTCTGGAGGCTTCTGGTGGTTCTGGGCAGCTCAGCCTCTGCGTCACCGGCCACGTTGGGCAGTGATTAAATGAATAAATATCCGGCCGTGGCTATAAATGACCTATCCTGGGGGACAAGGGCCATTATTCACCCGGCATAATGCACCTCAAGGAACGCCACGGAATTAATCAGAGCCCTGCAAAACCTGACATCTGAGCAGAGATTAAAAGAATTGGGGTTGTTTATCCTAAAAGAGGAGCACTTTAGGGGAGGACACGATGACAATTTTCAAGTGTGGCGACAGCTGTAGCGAAGACGGAAGGAAAAAATCAGATTTTTACGTTTACGGTGGATTGTGTGGGGAAAAAAATGGGATTTAAATTGCCACGAGGGAGATGCAGAGGGAATAAAAAAAACCAAAACAAAACCAAAAAACCAACATGGGAGAGTTAAGCACCGGATTAAGTTGCTTGGGAATTTCTGGGAGTGGGGAGTGGGGCATGTCCAGCCCATCAGCAGGAGCTGGGCCCCCACGACATCTCCTGGTGCTTTTGCAGCCAGGTTTTCCTGTGAGCCACACAGAAGCTCACTCTGTGTGGAGTGAGTAGAATGTCTTGCTAATTGAATGTCAAAGCAATTAAAGTGGGTATAGACTTCTCTCAACATTATCTTGACTTGATAAAATAAAGTTGTTTTGACAACGCTCGCTGACAATTCCTGATTTTCAAGCCGCAGCGATTTTTCTCCAGGCAAGACGCGGAAAATGCTGAGACTTTGGAGTGAATCTTCCAAAGATATGCAGAACCATTATTCTCGGAATAAGCCTATTAGACAGAACTAATGGGCGATTTTCAAGGGATTGCCGCGATCACAGGCACCTGTACCTGGAGCTCGTTCCCCTCCCACCTCCCCCGCAAACAGAACAGCTCCCGATGCTCTTTAACAGCTTTGCCTTCCAGACACCACCGAGTTCAAGGTCCAGCCCTCGGGATGATCCCTGGACACTGGGATTCAAACCTGTCTGCAGCTGTTCATGTTTTACAGCCACTCGCATTTTAACCAATATGCATAAACAGAGAAAAAAAAAATCAATAAATGTAATTTTGTCACTACTCCTTGCATTTTCTCCTTTCCCATCATCTCCTCTCCAGGCCCATTCCAAAGCTCCTGCTCATCCAGGTGCTGTGACTCCTGCTTTGAGAGTGAGCTCAGGGAAAACGCCAGCAATGCGAGGCAAAAAGAGAAGAAACTTGTGGTCAAATGACTCCTTCTCATCCAGGAAAATGAGGAATTCCTTGTGGACCTCACACCAGCTCGGCTTCATTCCCACTGCAGTCGGTGGCCAGGAGAAGATACAGAAGCCCTGAGCAAAGCTCACCTCCAGGAATTCTCCTCCAAAACTGGGACTGTTTGATGTGCAGGGAATTCCTGAACTGCTGGGACAGGGGGAAGTGTCCCTGCCATGGCAGGGGGGTCCCTGGGTGGGATTTAAGGTCCCTTCCAACACAAGCCAGGCTGGGATTGCCAGAAAAACGTCATCCAAGACACAACTGCATTCCTGCCTTGCTCTTCCTCAGGCTCCCATCACAACCTAAAAAACGGGTTGCAGTGGTGAAATTCTACTGTAGCTCAGTAATAGTAATAATAATAATAATAATAATAATAATAATAATAATAATAATAATAATAATAATAGTACCGTCCCACAGTGACACTGATGTCACTTGGTGTATGGTTCTGGCTTCTTTTTCTGCCAAGGCTGGGATTGATACACAGGAGTCACAGTTTTGTGTTTGCACTCGGTGTTAATTATTTCTTATCTGTATTACAGTCTCATGAGCAGTGAGCTAACTAACTGGCTAGTTGGAAAACAGAGGTAAAATGGAGCACCTCTAACTCTTTCCAAGGTTATTTAAGTGTTAATTACCCAATAAAGAGGTGACACCTGTATTATTTATATATCTGACCCAATAATGGCCACCCAAGGCCTGCGAGGTGGACTTTTGTCACCCAATTACAGAAAACCACCCAAACCCATGAAGAAGAAGGAGGAAAAAGAAGGTGAAGGAGGACTCAGACAATGCCCAAAGTCCTCCATCTTGCCCCACACATTACTATGTATGAAAATCCCAAATCTAACTTTTTCTCCCTGTGAAATCACACAACGCTATTCAAACTACACACCCACAACAGGAAACCTGAATTTCTCACTTTCCAGAATTCCAACAACTTGGTGCCACTGAAAGCACCAGGGACACTCATTTGGTTGGGAAACGCAGATGGACATTGCGAGGATGTGGGACTGAGGGGAGGAAATGGGAGAATGAGGAACCACGCAGAGACATTCCCAGTTCTGCAGTGGCTGCTGGGGGCTGGGGGTGTCACCAGTGTCACCCACACAACCCTGAACACCTGGCAAAGGAAAAAAAAATCTACTGCATTTAGGAAATCTACTCAGAAACCCAATATTTTATACTTTTTAAAGTGTGAGGCTGCACATGGCCACTCACAGGCTTTCTGCTTCTGTGCCTTGGACCAGATATTGCTAAATACAACCCAAGACTTTAAAAAAAACCAAAAAAACAACCAAACAAAAACCCAGTGAACAAAAACTCCCCACAACTCAAACCCACGGAAAGCCCCAGCCCAAGTGTAACTTCCACCCCCCTAAAACCAAACCAAGACAAGGCAGGGGCGTCTCAGCTCCTCTCTCTGATATGAGCAGAGACAACACCAGCTGCGTTTTAGAGGCACCACTGATGGATGGACAGAATTGCTGCTGCCCCAGAGAAATAACGCTCCTTAAAAATGTCAGAGAAATAATACTCCTTAAAAAGGTAAGGGAAATAACACTCCTTAAAAATGTGAGCGCAGGGCCGGGAAAACCAGGCAGAGTGAAGGGAGAGCAGCAAACAGAGGCTGCTGTGCCCAGCGCAGTGTGGGCTCCCCGGACCCTCCCCTCGCCCAGTTTGCACCAGTTCCTGCTGCTTTTCCCCCTTTCTCCTCTCCCCGTGGCCACTGTGACTCCTGCCAGCAGTGGACGAGCTGCTTTTGCTTGCTTGCCTTTAGTAATTTGCTTGCTTTTAGTAGTGCAAATTTGCCGGTTAGGCAGTCTACAAACAAATGTCTGTGTGGCTTCAGCCAGTGCATCGGGTTTAGGTATCCCGTGTCTGTTCAACAGAACCCCAGAAAAGCCACTTGCCACCTGTTTGGTTAGCGTGGAGCCAGCAGCCAGCTCAGCCTGGGGAGGTGTTGTCCCCAAAACAACCCCCCAAAATTCACAAATATTCACATCACCGTGCCCGAGAGGTTCTGTGGCACCTCAGCTGAGTGGGTTCTGTCTGACAAAGCGTAAAGCTAGCAATGAAAAGGCAATTTATATTTAAAATGATTTCATTTTAATTTAAAAGAATTAAATAAATTTAAATAAAATAATAAAATAAATTTAAAATGTTAATAATTTAAATGTAAAACAGCATCCAAGACACATTTTTTCCCCCAATGCTGTTTTCCCAGGAATGTCTATTTCTCGTTTAGCAGCTCCCCAAAGCAGCACTGGTGAGGACACGGTGCCAGCTGTCCCTGCCCATGGACGGGGTGGGAGTCAGATGATCTTTGAGGACCTTTAAGGCCCCTTCAATCGTTATGTATTTGGGGTGGCTGAAATAACGAAATGGCTCCAAATCTTCTCGGAGGGCGCACAGCAATGTTTGTTAAGAGGCACATCCTTTTCACACGCCCTTCCAGTGCAGTTGGACGTGGCTGGTCCTTCAGACCAACACCTCTCTCACCTTTGCAGGTGAACAGGATGGCAAAGCCAGCAGGTGCAAGGCTAGAAACCGTTTGGAGAGTCTTCTCCCAGCTCCTCCCGAGCACTGCCTGGCAAAGCCTCCCTGACTTGCCGTCCCACAGGCTTTGCTGCTGCCTGATGCCTAAAAAATTCCTTTTTTACCAGGCTGTCAGCATCCACACCCTTCCACCCCGGCCATTCTGCATTTCCATGATTCCCTTGGACACCCCAAACCGAGTTTATTCCTGGCTCCATCCAACCCCACAAAGGCTCAGCCATGCCCCACCTGAAATCTCGGCCGTTTACCCTCTCTCTGTTCAAAAACTCCCAGATTTTGAGCTGTCTCACAGCCTCTCCTTGCCCGGGCTGCAGCACAGGTTGCAGAAGAGCTGAGCTGATCCGTGTTTTTGCGTTTCCAGGCTGCAGGAGCTGACCCCAGGCAGGCCGTGCCTGGATCCCGCCCGGCAAATCCAGAGCGGCTCCGCTGATATTAAAGGTGTTGGTCTGGACTTAGACCAGAGCAAACGAGAGCACAGCCTGACCTTTTCTCTCCTTCCTTTCACACCTCCTAATGGTTTTCTTTTAATAGAAAAGATAAAATATTTGTAAAACCAAGGAAATCCCTCAAATACCATGTAAATTCCCCTTCTAATTTTCCCAGATTCATTTTGAGGCTCCTTAAAAAAAGGTGGGGGGGAAAGAAAAGGAAACTGCAAAGAGAAACTTCCAGCACTTTCCCCCTGGGTCTCTACTTTTCCGTGGCCTCCCCGACATGCCCCATTTCAGGGGTCTGGGATGGGGATCCTGCTCTGGAATAGCCCCTGTGTCCCTTCCCTTCCCACCTGAGCAGGCAGCACGTGGATTCCTTTTGGTCAAGGTTTCCCAGGATATTCAGGTAAAGAAAATACACTGGATTCGTCTATTTCCTCTGTCCCCAGTTCTGTATTTTTAACTCCTTCCTCTCCCAAAGCTCCCAGGGCTTCTTGCTTGGCATTTGCCCATCCATGCCCTTAGAAGAGCACTAAGTGGATTAATATTTCAGATTCATTGTGTCATTTGAAGTTATTAACAAGCCCAGATCCTCTGAAAGGAGTGAAAGCTAATGATAAAAAATACTTCCATTCTCTGCCTCAAACAAAGTCCTTCTGCTGGAATCAAAAAGTCCCACTTTCATTTGTGTCATTTTTTTAAGGCCAGTAATCACAGCAGAGCAGCATTTCTAACTTTTGAGTCATCAGCAGCACAAATAAAGCTTTCACAAATTGCAATAATTTCTCATCAAGGCTTCCCTACAGAGAAAAAAACCACAAATTAACACAGTGTCACGTATCAGAAATCTAACACTGCTACAGAACATTTTGGGGAATAAAAGGAATTGTGGAAAACAAAGCAGATCATCTGACAGAAAGGGGAGAGTGAAATGGAGCCACAATTCTGCAGCAGCTCCAGGCACTCCTGGAATTCTGCTGGAGCAGAATAAACCTCCTCCATTCTCAGGCTGCCAGCTTTTCCATGAAAAAAACCCTGGGAAAAGCTGCTCCTGAGTAGGGGGCCCCAAATTTGTTCCTTTCTGAGTTTGAGGGAGAACTCCCTTCATTCTGCCATGGCAAAGAAGAAATTGGAGTCCTGTCTCCTGTTTTGCACTCCAAGTGTTTCTACACTTCCTCTTTTTTATCTCCTCCCAAAAGGCTGTGAACAGCCAGGGTTACAGGGCAGAGAATGGGTTTTAACAAATATTACATTTTCTACGGCGTGTGTAATTGGGAGTTTGTCAGATTCGAGCCCCAGTGAGTTGGGAGCTCAGAATTCGTGGACAAGGAAATTCTGTGTTCTACTGGATCTCCAGTGGGCTCTGCATCCATCACAGACCTTCTTCTACCCCGGCAGTAACAATTAAGGGGAATTTATGGCAACAACCCCCACGAGAGACACACAGAGAAGTTAAAAACACTTTTCTGCCCACAGAGCTGACCCCAGGAGCTGCACACAGCCCCAGGAGTGGGGCCATGCCAAAGACTCCGGGGGGGCAGAGGGGGCAAAGTGGCTGTGCTGTTAATCCCAGGATTTAGGGATTGGCAGCAGAACCTCCAGAGGCAAGAGCAGCCCCAGAGGGGCAAGGCCAGCCCTCTGCAGAGCCGGGCTGCAGCTCCCCCCTCCCCTAAACCCTGCTCTGCAAGGGGGCTCCGGAACAATCCTGGCATTTCCCAGTTCCAGGTCTGCACTCCCCTTTCAAAGCCATTTGCAAGAATGAAGGGGGGAAAAAAAATAGATTTTCATGTCCTCAGAAGTGAAACCTCTTACTTAAAATGTCAGTTCCTCAGGAACTGTTGTTGCAGAAGAGAAACTCAGGTTGGTTTCCACCCGTTTTCTGTCCCAGCCAGCCCGGAACCCAGCGCAGCTGAGCTGCTCCTTTATTTACTGCCACGACGAGGGAGGAACACAGAAAGGTCTCCCTCTCCCTCACCGCCGAGCAGCCTGAGGGAGCAATCCAGAAATGCACCAGGGGGAAAGAATTCCTCCCTGTGACTCGGCGTGGGCGTCCTTGGGGCGCCTGCTCTGCCCCCAGACAGGTCATTAACAGCTCCGGCTCCCCGACGCAGCGCAGGGCGGTGGGAAACGCTCCCATTTGTCACTGGAATGGGCTCTGCTGCAGCTGAGACAATCCCTGGCACGGGGAAGGACAGACACCCACCCCCAGAGTTAAACACAGGGCACGGCTGGCACTGAGCTGATGTCTGGGGATGCTCTGTGCAACGCCGGCCAGGTGAGCTCAGGACACAGCAGGAGGGGGGAACTGTGCACTTGTTTTCCATACAAACGGAAATCCAGCAGCCTCATCACCCGATTTTCCTTCTGAAGCCTAGGAGTGACTCTTTTCCTGCCAAACTCACAGTGCACCACCACGGCAGGAGCAGGGAATCAGCCCCAAGAGCCCAGTGCAGGGAGACCAAAGCAGCTGAGTGTCAAACCCCCGTCACAGAGAAAAACCTCGAGAAAATCTTCACAAGTGGATCCAAGTAAATTCCCTTGGATTTACTCCCCCTTTGGCAATGCAAAATAGTGATAGCAAAAGTCAACAGGGCTTAATTTTACTTCTTTTTTTAATTCCGCAGCTACCTTTTCAATGGGCAGAGAACAAAATCTTAACATTTAAAAAGTTTAGTATGAAATTATGAAATGGAAAGGAAATTGCCTCCAGAAGGGCAGGGCTTAAGCAGAGATTTTCCGGAGGCAGATTCCAGGGGTGCTCTCAGCCCTGCATTCCCCTTCTGGACGCCTACGCCCCTCCCTCAGCTGAGCACAGCCCCCAAAACGGGAGTTAGGACCCAGAGCTCCACAACTACATAGAGGTGGAATGCCACCAGGGCAGGGGGTTTTTACAAATCAGTCAGTAAATGAACTAATCATACTGGGAGAAAGCATTAATTTCAAAAATTTTAATTAGTTTTGAATTAGTTTTAATGAAAAATCTTAATGGTGGTGCTGTTGTATTTATCCTGATTCGTTCAGTACTTTTAGATTCGAAGGGTGGTTGGAAAACCATGGAATTCTAACAGTGTGAGAAGCAGATGGATCAGTAGATCTCTACTGAGGAATGGAGAGTAAATCTCCCTTTTGGGCACTTTGGTGAGTGCCTGCTGTCCCCTCAGCCAGCTCTCTTCAAAGCGTGGGTGGGAATATCCAACTATTTATAGCTGGGGGAAAAATCCCCCAAATCCCCAAGAAGCAATAAAGAGCACACACGGCATTCCCAAATCCTCAGTAACATTTCCAGCTTCAAGAAATTCACCGGCAGTGACCCAAGGCCTGCTCTGAGGCAGAGGGGAGTGAATTCCTCCTCAAACCCGTGGGGTGAGCCTGGAAACGGCGCTTGGCAGCTCCTGGATCCATCCCAGCCCCGCGGGGTTCCCGTGTGCGCTCCCGCGTGGAGCCACCGCCAGGAAAGGGACACGGAAACCATGGAAAGGGAAAGGGACACAGCCCCCAAGGGAAAGGGACACGGGGCCCCAAGGAAAAGGGACATGGGGCCCCAAGGAAAGGGACATGGAGCCCATGGGAAAGGGACACGGAAACCACGGAAAGGGAAAGGGACACAGCCCCCAAGGGAAAGGGACACAGCCCCCAAGGGAAAGGGACATGGAGCCCATGGGAAAGGGACACGGAAACCACGGAAAGGGACACGGAAACCATGGAAAGGGAAAGGGACACAGCCCCCAAGGGAAAGGGACACGGGGCCCCAAGGAAAGGGAAAGGGACATGGACCCCATGGGAAAGGGGCATGGAAACCATGGGAAGGGACATGAGGCCCCAAGGGAAAGGGATGTGGACACGGCACCCATGGAAAGGGACATGGCGCCCCAAGGGAAAGGGACACGGAAACCATGGAAAAGGGAAAGGGCCATGGCCCCCGCAGGAAAGGGATACAGAAACCATGGAAAGGGAAAGGGACTCAGTCCTCACAGGAAAGGGAAAGGGACACAGCACCCATGGAAAAGGGAAAGGGACACGGAGCCCCACAGGAAAGGGAAAGGGACACGGCACTCATGGAAATGGACACGGCGCCCCAAGGGGAAGGGAAAGGGACCCAGCACCCACGGAAAGGGAAAGGGGCACGGCACCCATGGGAAAGGGACACGGCGCCCCAAGGGGAAGGGAGACAGCACCCACAGAAAAGGGAAAGGGACACGGAGCCCCACAGGAAAGGGAAAGGGACACAGCACCCACGGAAAGTGAAAGGGGCATGGCACCCATGGGAAAGGGACACAGATCCCCAAGAGGAAGGGAAACGACCCCCAAGGGAAAGGAACACGGCCCCCATGGAAAGGGACGTGGCCCCCATGGGAAAGGGATATGGCACTCCAAGGGAAAGGAACACAGCAACCATGGAAAGGGACACAGCGCTCCATGGGAAAGGGACACGGCACCCCAAGGGAAAGGGACCCTTGTAGCCCCACAAAAGGCAGGAGCAGCCCTCCCAGCCCACCTGCCAAAGCCACTGGCTGCCCCCGATACCATGGCAGGCAGCACAAACTGGAGTAATTACCAGAATTTCATTTCCATTAACTAATAAACCCAGGAAAACAATTTGAGTATCTGAATGTCATTTTTCAAAGGAAAATAAACTGTAAACATTTGAATAACATCACAGCAGGGATAATATACCTAAGGAAACCTATTGAAATATGCTGGAGAATTCCTCCTCTTTCATCACATTAAAACTGCAATTGACTGTAAACCTCCTACCACTCTCCGCTGAGACTTTAATTGTAAAGATTCCTGTTACACATCATATTAGAATTTAGTTAAAATTGTAGAACACATTATTTCCAATCAGACAGCCAACCATCACTCACAAAGATTTTTAAAAAGGTGATTAATAATTCATCTCAGATAAGGAAAAGATCTATATTTATACCATCTTCTCAGCCACCATAAACTACCTGACAATTGTTCAGTAATGATGCCCAGTAAATTCTTTAAAATGGTAATTTGTCATTCTGTCACTTCATTTGTGACCTAAAATTCCTCACTTGAGGCATCATCAAATAAATTAATCACTTTCCAGGATCCATTTCTCTGTTCTGCACGTTATTATGCCCAGGCTCTCTTGTGTTTCTCTTCATTTACATATATTTAATGGCTCAGCAGTGGTTCACTATGGCACATAACGCACACATCTCATTACAGGTGAAATATTCTAACTGCCACTATCACTGGGAAAGAAAATAACTCTCCCAATTTAATTTTCCTGATGTAACAAAACCATGATTCTTCACTATGAAATGTTGATGCCATCCATCAGTCACAATCAATAAAATCATCATGGAAGTACGCCTTCTCCAGCATCATCCCCTCAGCCTGGGATTATTTGAGGGAGGTAATTAAACTCATAATATGTAATGAATGTAAATGAAGAAAAAACCCCCGTGTTCTCCCTCTAACTACGCTTATTTTACTGCTTTGATTTAAAGTATTTTTACATCACCCAATCTATGAAATACACAAAGCCCTGAAGGAAAGGCATCACAAGTACAGTAAGCATCAATCAATACATATAATGACTAATTAAAAAGGAACATATTTTAACATTAAAAACCCACCAAATGCTGTTATTTATCGATTTTTCATTTAAAATGATGCATTCCCCCTGGACTAATATATTTCCTGTCTCTCCGAAATATAGATTATAGGACACTCATTTTAGATACTGTTGCTTTGCTAAAAAAAAAATAACAAAACAACCCCACCCCAAAATGATTTTGTGTGTCCCTCATCCCCCAGAACCATTTAAAAAGCCCAGATACCCAGACATGCAAATTCCTCCTGTGCTGGAGAGGAAACCTTAATCATTCCAGTCTCATCTCCGTGCCTGAGCTCATATAAGTCAAGAATGAAAACAGGTGCTCAGAAATGATAACTTTGAAAGAAGTCCACAAAAAAACCCAAGAATCACAGGGTTTACAGCAGTGTTTTGCCATAAAGAGCAGAAAGGCATCATCTCTCTTGTAAACGTTCACACAATTGGGGTTTCATTTAAAAGCACAGTGAGTAATGCTCCTCTTGTGATGGGGAATCCAAAAGGTACCAAAAGTCTAAGTGGCCACTCCACCCTGGGGCACGGCGGGGTGCGGGGCATCCTCCACGAGGGGGATTCCCCTGAGATCCAGGAATGATCCCTCATTTCTGCTCCAAATCATTCACTTCAGGGGTTATTTCAACACCACACACATGGGGAGCAGGATCCCTCACATGGGGAACGGGATCCCTCATCGGGAATGGGATCCCTCACACGGGGAATGGGATCCCTCACACAGGGAATGGGATCCCTCACACGGGGAATGGGATCCCTCACATGGGGAATGGGATCTCTCACACGGGGAATGGGATCCCTCACACGGGGAATGGGATCCCTCACACACAGGGAACGGGATCTCTCACATGGGGAATGGGATCCCTCACACAGGGAATGGGATCCCTCACATGGGGAATGGGATCCCTCACACAGGGAACGGGATCCCTCACATGGGGAATGGGATCCCTCACACGGGGAATGGGATCCCTCACACACAGGGAACAGGATTCCTCACACTGAGCACGGGGAAAATGAGAATGGTGGAGAACATGGGACCTGGCTGGGCCACCAACAGCCTGCCCTGGCTGTGATGCCTTAAGCTTTAGTTTCCATATTTTCAGGTTCTGTGCTGCCTAAGGATGTAGTTCTGGGCCTCATATTAAGTGCCAGTCAGCTCTTCACAGAGCAGGGAGACAAAACAAATCCTTCTCCTGCTGCACACCAAGGACAACTCTCAGCCCAAGAGCACAAACAAGGGTGGCTGGAGGGAGGGACAAGAAGGATGGGACTGCATCACCTGCAGCTGGAATGGGACAATTCAACCCCAACATGCAAATGGACCAAAACTTGTAAAAATGGAAGATCTCGTGACCGGTCAGCCATTTTGTGACCATTTTGTGACCATTTTGTGACCATTTTGTGTCCATTTTGTGACCATTTTGTGTCCATTTTGTGACCATTTTGTGACCATTTTGTGTACATTTTGTGACCATTTGGTGATGATTTGGTGACCATTTTGTGACCATTTTGGGTCCACCTTGGGTGTAGCCCTGGCCAGGCTCTTGCCCTGCCCAAGGTGGATCCTGGAGGCCTTTCAGTAAACACCTACTTTATTCCCCAGCTCTGTCCAGGCTCTGTTCCAGGTCAGCATTCCCAAGGCATCAGCTGGGCCACCAACAACCTGCCCTGGCCGAAGGGGACGCTGCTGTTTTTAGTAAAGAGCTGTTTGCAAACACTGAGCACCTTTGCCCACCCCCTCAGAGACGGGGGATTTGCCAATCCAGCTCCGAGGGCAGGGAAGGGGAGCAGCAGTTCTCCCGTGGGAAGCATCACCATCCCTGGGGGAGGCAGCCCTGCTCAGCTCTTTGGGTCAGGCTGGAACAGGTGAAACATCTGGGAAGCGAAGTTTAGAAAGGCTGAGGTAGAATTTGGGGAAAGAATGGACACCAGGAAAGAATTCTTTTTTGTAACTATTAACCCACAGCTGTGCTGGAAACTTCTGCACCACGTAAAGGAACTGCAGGCATGGAGAGTTGGTGTTGTAAAACCCCCCAAAAATATTTCAGAGGTTATAAAACCCCCTAAAATGCAGGATTTTATTTTAAAGGCCATTTCCCAGCATGAAGCTATGTCCAGAGAGGTGGGGCAGCCACCCCAAAAGGGCACCACAGCCAGCCCAGCACGGAGCAGCTGTAACAGGGAACCAGGGGTCCTTAAAAACAGACAGCAAGGGCAGCTGCAGACTGAAAAATCCCAGGCCTGGAAGCCACTATTCAGAGAATATTTCCATTTGTTTTCCTGGCTGCTCCTGTGTGCAGCTCTGCAGCAGAGCAGCCCAGCCGGAGGGAATGGGAACCCCACAACCCCAGAGCTTGGGAGGGGCATTAAAGCCACCCCACTGCACCCCTCAGCACGGCAGGGACAGCAATTAGTGCAATTAGTGCCCGGAGCACTGTGCCCTCCGTCAGGCAGCCGGGGGATGGGAGGGAGGGGAGGGAATTGTCTCCCGTGAGTGATGCCGCTCTGCAGCTCTGTGCGCTTCAGCATTTTCCTTCCCAGCCGTGTCCAGGAAATGTATGAGCCCGGCACCACCTCTGAGCCCTGCCAGAGCCGGGAAAAGGGGAAAACGGGGACAAGGGAGCGATCCGGGAGAAGGGAGGGATCCGGAGAAGGGAGGGATCTGGAGAAGGGAGGGATCCGGGAGCCCCAGAGCACTGGCAGGCATTGAACACCGCCAGCTTCCCAGGTAAATAAATAAACAAACTCCTCAGCGTCCTTTCTCTCTCACAGATAACAGCAGAGCACCTTGTTCCCGTTAACCTCGTGCTGCTGGGACAGGGAGCGAGGTTCTCCCAGAGTTTATTGCCAGGAATGGGGAATTCCTCCGGGGAATTGTGTCCTGTGGGCTCCAGGATTATCCCATCTGGACATGGGCACAAAGCCCAGCTCCCCAAAGTTCTCTGGGAGCCTATGCCCTCACCTCCCTCACAGGGAAGAGCTTTTCCTCCCTACCCGCCCACCCTGACTCTGCTCTCTGCCTTTGCAGCCATTCCCTGGGATTCTCCCTTTTCTCCAGTACCTGCTGCTGTGGAGAGACACCAGAAGCAGCAGGTTCTCCTCGCAGCCAGGATGAACTTCCTCATCGTGTCCTGTGAGAGGACCACGATTCACTTTTACACCTCTTGAGGTGCCTTTGTGATGAATATTGTGGTTTGTACACAAAAAGTCTCTTGTCTGTATTACTTGTAGTCTTTAAATTCTTTAATACCTGCTGAGATCCCCACCAGATGCCGGAGTGCACACGGGGGTGAAGACGTGGTGCAACAGGATCAGTATTAAGTTCAGTCTGGCAGCTCTGCTCTGCTGATGGAAATGAGTTTAACACCAATTAGGGGAGGCACGTTTGAATATTGTTTCTTATTTCCCTACACCACCCTGGAATTAGAGCGGCTTTCTGCTTAAAATTTTAATTCTGATAAGTTTATTTTTTAAAATTTGCCCGGTGAGAACTTGGAATGTGCTGAAGGCAAAAGCAACCTGATCCAAGAGAGTAAAACAGCTGGGGATGTAAAGGGTCAGACTCAGTCATCTGGGGTTGGGTGAGCCTGAGCCTCCCCAACTGCTCTGAGCTTTTCCCCCCCTGTTCCCACCCTGCCACACCCTGAGCCCCGTTCTCCCACAGCTTCTGCCCCTTCACAGCCACAACAAAACCCTCCAACACATCTGTGCCAAAGAAACACAGCCCTGCTCGTGTTCTTGGGCAAAGTCTGCCCAGACAGGAATGCCACCGGCTCCTGCTGCTGCCCGCTGAGAGTTTCCAGCAAATCCCACCCGAAAAGAGCTTTTCTGGTGCCCGCTGAGATTTTCCAGCAAATCCCACCCAAAAAGAGCCTTTCTGCTGCCCTGCAGGTCCCTCACAGCCTCCTCTGGAGCAGAGCTGGGAGTCAGCAGGGACAAAACCCACTGGGGTTTCCAATAAATCCCACCCAAACAGGTTTTCTGCTGCCCTGCAGGTCCCTCACAGCCCCCTCTGGAGCAGAGCTGGGAGTGAGCACAGACCAAACCCACTGGGGTGGGAGCTGCTTGGGGAGCAAACCCAGCAGAGAAGCCTAAAGATGGGTTCCAGCCCGTGGCTGAGGACCCTGGAGCTCTGCAGTGGCTCCTGGGGACAGCGTCCAGCACCACAATCCATCCCTCCATCCCTCCATCCCTCCATCCCTCCANCCCTCCCTCCCTCCATCCCTCCGTCCCTCCATCCCTCCCTCCATCAGGAGCTGCCCCTGGCAGGGCTGGCAGCAGCCCCAGCCCATCGATCTGCCTGCTCCCCAGCAAAGCTGACTGCTACATCTGTTCTGTGAGAAAACATACATTCTGCCTCCAGTACAATCACTGTAATTAAAAATTAACATGCATTAATTGTTGGAGCTGATGTAAACAGCTGATGTTCCACTTAGCCCTGTCTTCTGTACATATCATTAGGCAAAGCCAAATATTGTTAAGTAAACAGGCAACACTTACAAGAAGAAATAGAAAACTAATTCCAACTAAATAAATTGACAACACCGTGCAAGTCGTATTAAAACAGTTGGGATAATTATTAGGCTGCTGGACGAAGAGAGGGAAAATCGCGGAAGACATATTTAATTGTTTGAATCTCATCTCACTAAATGTATTTAGGCACAGTGTGAAACACAATTTAACTGGGATGCGGAGGCAGCTTTTCCCCCAGAAGCGGGATGTGCGATATACTGGGGGAATAAAAATATAAGTTGGAGTTTGATGTGCAGGTAAAACAAATAACTTCTGAAATGCAGCAATTTCTACCAGCTGCTTCAGGAGCCGCCGGTCTCCAGAGAAATCCGGGCTGGTTATGCAATGCAAAAGGCTTTTTCTTCCTCGATACATCTGCAAAATCCCCGGCGGTGCCGGTGGGAGCTGCAGGCAGCCACCAGGAGCAGAACACGCTCCCGAGGAGTTCCTGCCCACTTTTCATCGCTGTTATTTAAATGTCAGAGCAGAGCCGTCTCTCCAATCTGTACACAGAGAGCAGCAAACCCAGCCCGGCAGCGGGCCCGGCGCTGCACCCCCGAGCTGCCGGCTCAGATCTCATTGCCTGGGGGGCGTCAGCTGCCGGTACCCCCAGGCTGCTCCTGCACTGGGTGCCTGCACTGCCAGCCCCAGCCCGGGGCCCCAGACTGTGCAGAGCTCGAGTTTAAAGGGCACTCTCGGGGAAGGGAATTCTGCAAACACAGCAGCAGCAGCATCCTGTCTGTGCCACCCCAGTGCCGGAGCCCCGGGCACGGAGAATTCCAGACTTTCTGTGCTCACAGGCACTGACCCCCCAGCAAACACTGCGCTGACCTGAGGCCGTGGGAAAGGCTCCCAAAATTGAGTGACAGCCCTGGGATTGTGGGTGTGGGGTTGGAATAGAAGTGTGTGATATCACAGGGTGGGAAACTCAGAGTTTAAGGGTTTAGAATACAGTAATATATAAAAAGCAAGATGGGGGTTTTAGGGCATTGGCTGAGTCCTTCTTTTTCACCTTCTTCTCCATGGTCTGGGTGGGATTTTGTAATTGGATAGAAAAATCCACATTGCGGGCCAGGGGTGGTTGGTTATTGGGTTAAAAGTAAAAATAATTTAGGTGTCATTTCATAATTGGACAGTTTGTGCTTAAAAGGCCTTGAAGAGAGAGAGATGGGCTCCATTTTTACTTTGTTGGCTACAAGTGCTGTAGAAGTCCCCATTTGTGAGCCTGTAACATAGATAAGAATTAATAAACATCTGGGTCTGAGCAAGAAATACGGTCTGGCACATTTAATCCCGACTCTGGCAAAAAGAAGATAAAAGCACAACACTCCAGGGCTGAGAGCCCCAGGAGGGCTGGCACAGCCTCAGTGCCACCTCCTGCTCTGCACAGGGACAGTCCCAGGAGCAGCCCAAGTGCCACGGGAGCTCAGGGATAGCCCAAGTCCTGCCAGGGCCACACAAACCCAGGGGCTCCAGCTGCTCACTGCTCAGGGGCTCCCACCACTCACCTGAGCCAGGAGTGAGGGGAACTCCAGCTTGGTCTGGAAAAATCAAAATCTGTTTGTTTACAAAAATCAGCTTTGAGTGGAAATACCAGGAAGAGTTTTTTCTTTTAACAGACAAGACAGAAATAGTGTTCGATGATTCCAGCTGAGGAATCCTGCCAATCCACTCCAGCTTCCTTTCCACACCTTCCTGTCACAGATTTTTCTCTGCCACGTCCATGAATCCATCCCCAGTAATCCGACTTCTGCCACATCTCCAACTTCTATATCCTTATATGAGACCTGGGCTGTGCTGCTTTGGATGATCCCAAACTCCACAGTCACCCTCGTGTTTTGTTTGGGGTTTTTGGTTTGGATTTGTTTCTCTTGCCAGGATCTGTGTGAGATGCAAAAGCCCGACCCCAGCCCAGTCTGAGGTGCAGCCCCTGGGGCTCTCCCTCAGCTGCCCAAGGAGCCCCTTTGGCTGCACAACACCAACAAACACCATCAAATCCCAGCGTTTCCCCTCCCACCTCGGAGTGGAAAAGGCAGAGGAGATCAGAGAACGTCCAGAGCTGGAAGGCCCCACCAGGATCATCGAGAAGGAGGTTGGAAAGAAGGCTCCCTACAGCGGCAGGAATGCTGGACCCATGGCTCAAAACCCACCCACAGCAGCACAAGGCACAGGCTGCCTCTTCCCCACGTGGATTTGGGAGCATTAAAGGGACAGCTGGAGAATTCCATGAGAGTTCAGGAATTAGTGGGATGGAAAGCCCACAGGGAGAACACTCCTCAGGGACAGTGCCTGTGCCGTTGGGTGGGATATTCCCAAAAACCTTGGAGTAAAAATAATTTAGGTGTCACAACGGAGGTGCTGCCTCTCCCATCATCAATCCATCACCACAAACGGCACCAATTAAAGCCGGGGGGGCTTCGTGTGAGCAGCACAAACAAAACGCTGCGAGCGGAGGGTGGAGAAGTTCCAACACCCCGTCTCAGTGTTGTTGGTCAGCTCACACTCCACTCAGTGCTCGATGGAACCTTTCAGTGCCTGTTGCAGACAACCAGTTTTTAAGCAAAGCCCCCCCTGGTTTCCAGTTTTCCAGGCCCAGCACCCCTCCCAGCTGAAGCCCCCTGCCCTGAAGGCCCTGGAAGGTTCACAGCACTGCTCAGCTGTTTCATAACAATATCAGGCTCATGATGAACCAAATGAGTTCTGATTTGTGCTATTTAATGTCCTAATGGCTTGACTAGTTAGGTAGATAATTACACAGTATGATTTATCCAACCCATTTATAAATATTTATAATAATGGATAGATTAACCTTTGGGATTTCTATCCTGCAGTCCCTCGGTGAAGGGGAGCTCTCCACGGCAGCGGCGAGGCCGGGGCCTGGGAGGGAGCGGCGGGATGGGGACGGGGACGGGGGGACACAGGGATGGGGCCAGGGGGACAGGGGGACACAGGGACAGGGACAGGGGGACACAGGGATGGGGACAGGGGGACAGCAGGACACAGGGATGGGGACAGGGGGACACAGGGACGGGGACAGGGGGACACAGGGATGGGGACAGGGGGACACAGGGACGGGGACAGGGGGACACAGGGATGGGGACAGGGCCGTGGGGACACAGGGATGGGGCCATGGGGACTGCAGGGACACAAGGATGGGGACAGGGCTGTGGGGACACAGGGATGGGACTGTGAGGACAGCAGGGACACAGGGATAGGGATGGGGCCATGAGTTCATGGGGACAGCAGGATGGGGCCATGGGGACAGCGGGATGGGGCCATGGGGACACAGGGACAGCAGGATGGGGTCATGGGGACAGCAGGGACACAGGGACAGGGCTGTGGGGACAGGGCCATGGGGACAGTGGCCAACACCCCAGGCCAGGGGTCCCCCCAGGAGCTCTGTGGGACACAGGTGCCATCTCCAACCCATTTTCCTGCTCCTGTTTAACCAGGAAAAGGGACCCACGGGGCCCAGGCTCCCGCTGCTGGGCAGTGTGGGACCATCCCGTGCCACGGCGGTGCTGCCACCCCCAAAGCAGCTCCCCAGGGCCGGTCCCTCCCTGCCAGGACACAGCCAGAGGGGTGACACTGAGTCACAGGGCCGCCCCCGGCCGCGCGCACAAGTGACACATTGTGGCACTGCCACCGCCCGACGGGACGGGACCGCCAACGCCGCGGCCCTGGGGACAAAGGGACAGTGTCTGCCGGGCCCGGGAGGGGGCTGCACCCCCCTGACCATCGCAGCCCAGCACTCCTCTGGCAGAAAGTCTGCAAAGGAGCCGGAAAAGAGCCGAAAAACACATGGGAGAAACAAGGAGCACAATTCCACGGGAATGGCCTGCCTGGATTTCACCCGAGCCTGAGCCCGTCACACCTCTGAGCATGGATACAGAACAAACCTCCAGGGTTCCAGATCCTGTATCCATACAGAACAAACCTCCAGGATTCCAGATCCTGTATCCATACAGAACAAACCTCCAGAGTTCCAGATCCCGTATCCATACAGAACAAACCTCCAGGATTCCAGATCCTGTATCCACACAGAACAAACCTCCAGGATTCCAGATCCTGTATCCATACAGAACAAACTTCCAGAATTCAGATCCTGTATCCATACAGAACAAACCCCCAGAATTGCAGATCTGTATCCATACAGAACAAACCTCCAGGATTCCAGATCCTGTATCCACACTAAACAAACCTGCAGAATTCCAGGTTCTCTATCCATACAGAACAAACCTCCAGAATTCCAGGTTCTGTATCCATACAGAACAAACCTCCATACAGAACAAACCTCCTGAATTCCAGATCCTGTATCCATACAGAACAAACCTCCAGGATTCCAGATCCTGTATCCATACAGAACAAACCTCCAGGATTCCAGGTTCTCTATCCATGCAGAACAGACCTCCAGAGTTCCAGGTTCTGTATCCCAACAGCCTAAAACACCTCCCCAGCCCTCAGCCATCAGCCCTGAGAGTCAAGAGAAGCGACCCAAGCCTTGGCATGCACAGGGGAAGATCCCCCTGACATCAGTGAAGTATTTTACCCTCCTTATTTCTGTGTCCCACTATTGGCAATAGTGTCCCAGTACTGGAAAAGGCAATTTCCAATACCCTGCCGTGTCTCTGCTCACTCAGAAAGAGCAGCACTGTGTTTGGATTATCAGGAGTCTGCTCAGAGAAAACTACTTGAGTTAAAAAAAAGAAAAAAATAGTAATGATATGAAAATAATAAATAGCAGGAATACTCAGGGTTTTTATTTCTCTAAAAGGCAAAAATCCCTTTCATTCTCTGAGATTGAGCTGTGGCACTTATCTTTTCTATTGGCTGCTTAAACAGAAAATCCATTGTGTAAGCCATTAAATAAATTTTTTAAAAGTACAAGACTCAAAGCAAAATCTTTTAAGATTTTTTTTTTCCTTTATCAGAAAAAATTGACAGAATAAATGTGGGGCTCATATTTTCACATGCATGTCATCACATCTATTTAAAAAAAATAAAAGGCAACAATTATTTGCAAAATTTATCTGTATCCCAGAGCAGCGGTGAAATATGAACTAGGGAACCCCCGGGATGCACACGTGGGATGATTTCTGTGTGAAATCAGGACTCTGCCCCTCCTGCCCACCTCCATCGCTGCCATCTGTGTGGAGCCAGAGCTGGAAGGGAGCAGAGGAGGAAACCCAGAAATGTGGGGAGGGGAGAGGACGCAGATTACTTTGGAATTATCAGGGATTAAATGAGGAAGTTTTGGGGTCAGAAGGTTTACAGAACTACGAGAGCAGCCCCGTTGCTGCAGACAGAGGGTCAGAGGGAACAGCTGCTGAAAGAGTTTCCTCCTTGGCAGGGTGGGGGTCCAGCAGCCCCTCCACAGAGGGACAACACTTCACAGACCAACAGTGCGCCGAGGGGGTCTGAGCTGCATCACAAACCCACCATTGTGTCAATGCCTGTTCTGGGTTTGCCAAAGTCCTGCTGGAGAGGGGAGCTCAGGGCAGGGAGATCCGAGCTGTGCCCAGCCAAACCTGCTCCTGCTCCTCAGGGATCCCCAGGGCCAGGAGTCAGCGCCTGCACAGCTCATTCCAGCCTCGGTCAAACACTTCAAACCTGCAAAAGCTCCAGGTTAGTCACCCCAGCCGTGGTGCAGAGCCCACCCTGCTCCGGGCACCAGCAGAAATTCTTTCCTGGGGAATCACAGAACACCCTGAGCTGGACAGGACCCACAGGATCCTTGATCCAGTACTCACACAGACACCCCAAACTCCCACCCTGAGCACCCCTGGGAGCGCTGTCAAACACTCCTGGAGCTCTGGCAGCCTTGGGAATGTGCCCATTCCCTGGGGAGCCCGGGCAGTGCCCAGCGCCCTTCCAGTCCAGACCCTCGGGAGTTCATAAGAAATGAAAACTCCTCTAGAATTAATTCACCTGGCTACTGACAGAGTTAAATAATTAAGAGCAACCCCAAACATCACAAAACCCTAAAAAATGAGGATGGCTTTCTCAGCAGAACGGGGCCAGAGCTGTGCTGGGGAGGAGCAGCAGCCAAAACCTTCCTCACCAAACCTCCAGCCCCTTCTCAATAACAGCAGCAGCCAAAACCTTCCTCACCAAACCTCCAACCCCTTCTTAACAGCAGCAACCAAAACTTTCCTCACCAAACCACCAACCCCTTCTCAGCAGGAGCAGCAGCCAAAACCTTTCTCACCCAATCTCCAACCCCTTCTCAGCAGGAGCAGTAATCAAAGCCTTCCTCGCTAAACCACCAACCCCTTCTTAAGAGGAGCAGCCAAAACCTTTCTCACCCAACCTCCAACCCCTTCTCAACAGCAGTAACCAAAACCTTCCTCACCACATCTCCAACCCCTTCTCAGCTGCACCAGCAGCCAAAATCTTCCTCCCCAAACCAGCGCCTCCCTTCCCCGGCCTCAGGGGATCTCCAGCCGGGGCGGGTGGTGGATCAGCAGCCCCGGGGGGACCTGCCCGGGACGGCCACACGTGCGGCAGCACAGCCCGGGGTGCGGAGGGAGCTTTCCCAGCGGAGCAGAGCCGCGCTTCGCTCCCCTCCCGTCCCTGCCACCGGCACTTCCACGGACACCGCGACCCCTGCCCGGGGTGCCGGGAGCGGGCCGGGATGTCGGGAGAGGACACGGAGAGCTCCGGGATGTCGGGAGGGGACAGGGAGAGCTCCGGGATGTCGGGAGAGGACAGGGAGAGCTCCGGGATGTCGGGAGGGGACAGGGAGAGCTCCGGGATGTCGGGAGGGGACAGGGAGAGCTCCGGGGTGCCGGGAGCGGGCCGGGATGCCGACAGAGGACAGGGAGCGTTCGGGGTGTTGGGATGCCGGGAGCGTTCGGGGTGTTGGGATGCCGGGAGCGCTCCGGGATGCTGCGGAGTCCCCGGGATCGGAGCCGAGCGGGGACACGAACGAGCGGCTGGGAACACCCCGGAGCTGCGGGGGCACATGTGCGGGGCCGCGCTGGCGCTGCCTCTCTGCCCGGCTGCCCCGAGGCGATGAGGCAGCGATAAGGCCGCGATAAGGCCGCGATAAGGCAGCGATATGGCCGCGATAAGGCAGCGATAAGGCAGCGATAAGGCCGCGATAAGGCCGCGATAAGGCGGCTGCCAGCCCCGGGCACCGCGGGACATTTCCATAAACCTGCCGGGCACGGACACGGACACCCGGGCCCGGCAGAGCAGGAGCAGCCCCAGAGGGGCCGGGGAACAGCAGCTCCTGCTCCCGAGTGACACACGGCACCTGTCGCCAGCAAACTGCCATAAAACCCACAGAGTAAAGACAGAAAACTGCTCGCGGAGGAATCCACATCCCCACAGTGCCACGGAATCCTGGGATGGTTTGGGTGGGAAGGGACCTTAGAGCTCATCCATCCCCTCCCTGTTCCATGGGCAGGGACACCTTTCCCTGTCCCAGGCTGCTCCAGCCTGGCCTGGGACACTGCCAGGGATCCAGGGGCAGCCACAGCAAATCCGGGAATTCCAGCCCAGCCAGGAATTCCTTCCCAATCTCCCCCCCAGCCCTGCCCTCTGGCAGTGGGAAGCCATTCCCTGTGTCCTGTCCCTCCCTGCCTTGTCCCCAGTCCCTCTCCAGCCACCAGGGTGTCCCTGCAGAGCCCAGACATTCCTTGGACATCCCTCACTGCTGTCCCTGGGCTGGGTGACATTCCTTGGACATTCCTCACTGCTGTCCCTGGGCTCACTCTCATCCCTGCCCATGCCTCGGGTGATCTTGGCCAGGGTGCAATAAAACCCAGCTCAAGATAAAACCAGCTCAAGATAAAACCCATCCCAAGGGGAGGACGTGGCTCTGCCCAGCCCCTGCCTCCTCCCACGGGGACATCCCACTGTCCTTGGCATTGTCACCGTGCCAGGGATCTGCGGGCACATCCCAGCATCAACAATGTCCCACCTTGGGGCCCCTTGCTCGGGAGTTCCCACTCGGTCTCCTGGGGCAGAGGAGCCCAAGGGCTGAGGGACAGCTCTGGCCCTTCACAGTGAACAAATCCTCAGCGCTGTAAGAGCCTCAATGCGACCAAATTCCCCACTAAAGCTGCAAATGAAACTCACCATTCCCAGGACAAATAATTGCCTTTGTTTTCATCATTTTGCCCGCGCATCGCAGGAGGCTGGAGAACAGTGTGAGTTTTTCTGATCTATAATCAGACAGTTCATAAAAATCCTAATGGAAATGAAGATTTTGCTATTTGGAGTGGTCAAATTTCCATTTTCAAACACATCACATTTTAAAACCCAGGTTGGCATTTTGGTTTGCTGAGAGTTTTAGGATAATAGCAAATTACACAGAAAATCTACCAATTCTTTGTCAAGTGAACTATGCAAAAAGGAACCATTAGTTCATAGTTCACCTGTGAGATGGGAAGACATCCTGAATAATAATTTTTCCAGACTGCGAAGGACATTTATTCGCAAATAACGCTCCCGTCTACAGGACTCAGACTGCCCTGCTGTCTGTAGAACCCCTGTGCTCAGGGTCCACACAGGGCAGCTTTAAATGGATTTATTTTCCTCGCTGGAAGGAAATCCAACCTCCCTGGATGAGGGTGGATTAGAACAAACAACATCCAGGGTTGGCTCAGGCCACGTGGCGTGGCTGGAGAATGGGATGAGCACCCGGAGACCCCACAGGCCACCAGAGAGCCCATCCTGCCCAGGGAGCTTCTCCCATCCCCTCGTCCTGCCCAGGGAGTGGGAGCTGCTCCCATCCTCTCACAATTCCTGGCTTTTTCCTGCTCCAAGGTCAGGGCAAAGAAAACTCAGGAGATGTTGTTTTTGAAATCTCACTCTGAAGTTTATTATCCTTATCTATTACGAGATGTGAGCTCTCTCTCACAAGTTGAGAAAATGACACAAAATTGTGTCTGTTAAGGCCAGTTAAGCCTCAATTATCCAATTAACAGTTGACATCTATATTATTTATGTTTTTAATCCAATTATGATCACCCAGAACCCACAATGCAGACTTCTTTCACCCAATTACAGAAAAACACCCAGATTTGTGAAGAAGAAGAAGAAGGTGAAGAAGGACAAAGACAACACCCAAAATCCTCCATCTTGACTCGTATGTATTACTATGCACTAAATCCCCAAATTCTGAATTTCTAGGACTCCAACACCATCCCCTCATCCTGCCCAGGGAATGGGAGCTGATCCCATCCCTCCATCCTGCCCAGGGAATGGGAGTTTCTCTCATCCTGCCCAGGGAATGGGAGCTGCTCCCATCCTGCCCAGGGAATGGGAGTTTCTCTCATCCTGCCCAGGGAATGGGAGCTGCTCCATCCCTCCATCCTGCCCAGGGAATGGGAGTTTCTCTCATCCTGCCCAGGGAATGAGAGCTGCTCCCATCCCCTCATCCTGCCCAGGGAATGGGAGCTGCTCCCATCCCTCCATCCTGCCCAGGGAATGGGAGTGGGAGCTGCTCCCATCCCTTCATCCTGCCCAGGGAATGGGAGCTGCTCCCATCCCCTCATCCTCTGATCCAACAGCAGTGGCCAGGGAAGGGCTGTGGGACAGATCCTGCCGTCCCTTCCTGCTCTGGTGTCCCATGACCTCACTCAGGCTGATCCCTGCTGCTGTCAGAAGGCAGCTTTCCCCAGATTCCCTCCCTTATCCGTCTCCTCTCTGTGCTCTGGCAGGACTCTGCCTTTCCTCCTGCTGAGCACCCGACCAGCTGGAACACTGCGAGCCGGCAGAAAGGGATTTTATTCTGTGCAGAAGTTCAGCTCTGCAGCGTTGAGGAGACTCCCAAGCCCGAGCTTTGGGTGGTGTTATTTAGGAAATGAAAACTCCACCTAGAGCAGGCTCAGAAGGAGAGCTCTGGAAGGCTGGTGAGGTGAATTAATCCACTTCTCCTCCTCCCCAACAACAGCGCCCGAGGCACAACCCGAACACAGAACTGTCTGTGCCTCAGCTTTGAAGGCAGCAAGGAAAGGGCGTCCCGGGGGGGATCTGCTGCATTTGTTACAGCCCTGGGACAGGCTCAGCCGTAAATACATTTATTGTGCCTTTGGGGAGCTCCAGCATTCTGAGGTGGGATGTTTGTAACAAACCTCTGCATTCCTGCAGGGCACAGCCTGCGAGGGAGTTCTGACTCACTTTCTTGGCGGAAAACAGGAGAGGACTTTTGTTGTCTGCAGTCCGTGGTGATTGTCTGAGGACACATCCTGGGCTGCACCAGGGATCTGCACAGTTTTCCATCTCTTTGCCTGTAATTGTGAGGAAAGCACAGAATTCCCAGGGATAATCTCCCTGGGGTCTCCTCCAGCACCCAGTGGTTGCCAGCCCTGGCCGGGTGTCCTTGGACCAGGGGGATGCTGCAAGTGCAGAACAAGCTCCCTCACAAAACTCCTCCAGGACCACGGAGTCCAACCATTCCCAGCACTGCCCCATGTCCCAACACCCACGGGGCTCTGAAATCCCTCCAGGCCTGGGGACTCCGCCCCTACCCTGGGCAGCCCATTCAGGGAAGAACTTTTTCCCTGATATCCAACCTAAACCTCCCCTGGCACAACTTGGGGCCGTTTCCTCTGGTCCTGTTCCTTGGGAGAAGGGAATGAGAGGCTGGAAAACTCCACCTCACTCGTTGCACTGCAGCTCTCAGAAAGCCAGGGCACAGAACTGGAAACCCAGTGCACAAACCACAGAGAATTCTGCTCTTTATTTCTGCCCCCTCCCCTCAGACTGGGCTGCTCCAAATATTCTTTAGCAGCAAAACCAGCGCTGGGCTGCTCAAAATATTCTTTTATTCTTTAATATTCTTTAACACCAACACCAAGGCTCCCAGCACTCTCAGGCTGTGCTGCAGGTGAGGCTCCAAACACCAATTTTGACCATCAGACCTGTGTAGATGTTTCACCAAAGCCCCTAATTACAGGTTAATTAGATAACCTTCCCCTGCAGACCAAAGGCTGGTGAAAAAGGCCAGTCCAGGGCAGGCCAGCAGTTTAATGCCTTATTGCACCTGATCAAGCAGCATTGTCCCCAGGGTTTACAGCCACAGCCTGGGACACAGCAGGCGATGGACACCCTGAGCTTTTCCTGCACAGCATCCAGGGCTCAGAGACTCCCAGCCTCAGGGAGGAGACCTCCAGGCTCAGGGGCTTCACCCTAAGACAGATCCCCAGCCAATAACCCATGGAGAGCACCCAGAAACTGTCCTGGGAGAAGGGAGCGCCAGTTCAGTCTGGAACTTTGCACAGGGCGTGGAAAATGGAACGTGTGACGTTCTACGAATCTCATTTTGCCACTGCAAGAGCTCCAAATCATCTCAGCCTGCACCAAAGCAGCCCCAGAGTGCCCCACCCTGTCCCCAGGGCAATGCTTTAGCACCCAGCAGCAGCAATTCCTGCTGGGTGAGGACTGAGACATGTCCCAGGTGTCCCCAGGACACTCAGTGTCCCCAGGACAGCCCTGACCCGGCCCAGCCCTGGCCCGGCTCCCTTTGGCTGCTCAGAGAAAGTGGAACCACACAAAAAGTGCCTCTGATCTGCTTTCCACCAGGGCCAGGCAGAACAGGAGCCCTCAGCAGCCTCAGTGGCTCTCAAGAGCACATCTCCACACAAAAACCAGCTTCCAAACAGACTTCTTGCCCGCTGCCTTCAAAAAACAACCCACAATTACAAAAATCCCGTAGCAAAAAAGAACAAGGCTGCCTGCATCCTCCAGTCCCAGGGGCTGCCTCTAAAGCACCGAACTTTGCCCTCCTGAGAGTTGCTTTGCTCCTGACAAAGGGAATTGCAGGGTCCCTCCTCCTGCCAGGTGTCCCCATCGGGCTGGACAGGGGGTGGCACTGCCACCAGCCGTGGGGAGCCCTGGCTGTGGGGTGGGCTCAGCACCAGCAGCTGCTCCGAGGGGACCCTGGTGGGGCAGCCTGCAAACAAACACGGCGTGGGGAAAGCCAGGAGGGGGTAAAAGCCCTTAAAAGCCTCCCAAACTGTGTCCCACCTCAGGAACCCCAGAGGAATCAATACAGCTTAATGCTTCAGTGCTGATCATTGGATTTCACAAAAACAAAAACCAAAAACCAAAACAAAACAAAAAAAACCCCCAAAAATCCAATTTTGCACCTCCTAAAGTTCTTGAGCAAACATGATTTTGTACAATTTAAATAAGTGTTTGAAATCCTGATCTTTGGGGTTTTGGTTTTTGGTTTTTTTTTTCACACAGGACACCCCCTAGGAAGTGTGGGGTTTGTTATTCCCATCCACAAAAAGGGATGCTGCCTCTTTAAACATTCCCCATCCCCTCTCCGAAATGGGAATGTTGATTTTTACCTTGCCCAGGTCAGCCCTTCATGGAAATCCAGGAGTCTGAACGGGGACATGAGAGCCACCCCATGGAACCCCAGAATCCCGGGATGGTTTGGGGGGGAAGGAGCCCTGAAGCCCATCCCGTCCATCCATGGCAGGGACACCTCCCACTGTCCCAGGCTGCTCCAAACCCCAGTGTCCAACCTGGCCTGGGACACTGCCAGGGATCCAGGGGCAGCCACAGCTTAAAATTAACCTGTTAATTCTGGTTAAAGTTCTCTGGGAATTCCAGCCCAGCCCCTCCGCACCCTCCCAGCCAGGAATTCCTTCCCAATATCCCATCCAACCCCTCCTGGCTGTGACTTTTCCCTGGATTTCCCTCCCCACCGGCCCTTTGATATTCACGGCCCCATTGCAGACCCCAAGTGTGTCCCGGGGTTTTGCCCTCTCCTTTCCCTGCTCCAGACTCAGTGCATGGGACAAACCCCTTTCCCTGGCAGGGCCTGGCCGGGTTTGGGGTTTGACTGGTGCCATTCCCACCCTTTAGAGGGATAAACATCCCAGTGAGGAACGTGTGGATCCCTCAGCACTGAGCAGGCCGGGTTTGGGGTTTGACTGTTGTCATTCCTTATGCCTTCAGTTTTCTCTCCCGTGTATTCCCTGTTCTGTGGTGCCCAGGGGGGCAGCTCTGAGCTCACAGTCAGTGTCACTCAGCTCTGCACACAGCAGGGACACAAAACAAATCCTTCTCCTGCCCCACACCAAGGACAACTGGGACAAGTGTTCAGGCCCAACAGCACAAACAAGGGTGGGCTGGAGGGAGGGACAAGAAGGATGGGACTGCATCACCTGCAGCTGGAATGGGACAATTCAACCCCAAGATGCAAATGGACCAAAACTGATAAAAGTGTGAAACCTCGTGACCGGTTTGTGTCCATTTTGTGACTGTTTTGTGACCATTTTGTGTCCATTTTGGGTCAGGCTCTTGTCCTGCCCAAGGTGGATCCTTAAAGGCTTTTTAATAAATATCTATTTTATTCTCCTGCTCTGTCCAGTCTCTGTTCCAGCTCAGCCTTTCCAAGGCATCATTACCACCCTTTACAGGGATAACATCCTGGTGAGGAACGTGTGGATCCCTCAGCACTGAGCAGGGTGGGTTTGGAGTTTGACTGGTGCCATTCCCACCCTTTAGAGGGACAATATCCCGGTGAGGAACGTGTGGATCCCTCAGCAGTGAGCAGGCCGGGTTTGGGGTCTGACTGGTGCCATTCCCACCCTTTAGAGGGACAATATCCCGATGAGGAACGTGGATCCCTCAGCGCTGAGCAGCAGCGTTTGGGTTTGCCCGTCTCCCTGCTGCGGGGGGTTTCAGACTCGGTTTTTCATTTCAGGCAGAGCCCTGCCTTGGCTGGGGAGAGGGATGAGAAGTTGCTAATTTGGGGCTTTAGTTCAAACCCTTTAATCTCCGGAATGAGCGAGGCCTCGTTGTTTCCCGCAGCCCGCCCAGGGCTGGCTCAGCCTTTGTCTCATCCCGCATTCCCACCTGGTCCCAGGTGAGCCCTGCCAGACAAAGGGGAGGCACCCGAGGAAAAGCGGGATTTAGCGGGGCTTTTCTCCCTAAATCCCGCCGGGCGCTCTCGGCAAACGCCGCGGAGCGCGCTCCTTCGGCCGCCATAAATAACGGGATATAATTAAAATTCCATCCCGGCGCTGGGAACAGTGTGATAAACTGTTTGCGGATTGGTAATTCTATTTATTAAAAACAGGGGCATTAATTCTGACACGTTGAATTATAACGCGGACAAACAGATCTTGTGTTTTAATTAAATGCTTCTGTTTGATGAGGTGGTTTTATATGAAGATTTAATAGCAGATTCTGCTGCTCCCGCCTTAGGTGGTGGGATTCCCATCCTTGGGAATCTGGGAGCTCTGACAGAGCCCCCCATGGCCAGGCACCCTCTCCAGGGCAAACAAGGAGGGTCTGACCTGCCTTTTCCAGTGCCTTTTCCTGCTTTTCCTCCTTTTTCCCAGGCTTTCAGGATGTGTCCAGGCTCCTACCGCATTTCTTATTTCCTGCTGCCCAAGCAGAGATGAATGTTTTTTAAAAAAAGCAGAAAAAAGAAAAAAACCACACCAAAAAAAAAACCAACCCAACAAAACCAAAAACAACCGTACTGCTTTGAGGTTTCTTTCACATTAAGCTACATTTAATATTCATTTCACTTTTTTTTTCTATTAATTAAAAGTAAACCGTGTATTGTATGGTACATTATCCCTCTAACAGCCCCATGTGGAGATCATGAAGTGGAAGACTAATGGTGTAGACTTTAGCATTTAGTTTTAACCAGGATAATTTACATATCTGTGAGAAGAGTCCGAGGCATGTGTAAATAAGCAGAACTCGGAGATATCAGCCCCGTGCTCGGTTTGCTCTGGACTGGAGAGCCACGGGCTGTGCATTTATTCCATCACTCAGCTAATTTAATGAGACTTTATCCAGCATCCATTTCTGCAGAAGACACAAAACTTATTATTAAGGAGAGGCATGTGGCAGTAAGAAAAATGTGTTTGTTTGCTTTTTTATTCTATTACCCCCAAGTAGCAAAGGTGATCCCATTCACTGTTCATTAAAGTTTACCTTTATAATTTATCAAAGGAGCCCGATATCAAGAGCTTTATGCTGAGATTTCAAAATTCGAGACTGATTAAAATTTAATGGAAAAGGCCAACGTTTTGGGGTGGGTTGGCAAGAAAAATCGCTTCCCAACCTGCGAGGAGAGATTTCATTAATGTGCACCTCTATTAGGAGGCACCATAAAAGACATTAGAGGCATGAAAATGGCATTTTCACTTCAAAAAAAAATCTCTCCGGCTTTTTAGCATAAGTTTCAAGGGAAGGAAAGTTGTGTTGGAATTCCAGGAGAGCAGCAGTGGCTGGGCTGGGCCTTTTGCAGCGGGGGGTTGGACTCAGTGACCCTGGGGGTCTTCTCCAGCCTTGAGGATTTGAGGATTTGAGGATTTGGTGGCGTCCCAGCCATCCCACAGTGCGCCCTGGCAGACAGGAACACAGCCAGTGCCTCTGAAGCTCACATCAAGGAAAGCAGGAATTACCAGGAATAAATGTTAAGCATCTGTGTGTGATGGCTGGCCTGATCATATTCGGGGGAAAAACAACAACCTGATTCACAGTTCTGGCAAACTGAAAAATAATGTGTAATGTGGAAAAAAAAAAATCAGATCTGAAATCTGGGTGTTTCAAAGCCACACAAAGCAGGATTTTCACCATCAAATGACGATTTCCTTCCCAATGTGCCCATTGGTGCAGTCCAAAAATCTTACAAAGAGGGAAGAAGGAGAAGAAGAGTTCCCACTGAAATGATAGAACTGAAGTTGTTTTGAGTTTGCTCAGTGGATTTGGAAATCCAGCACAGACGTCACTCCCTGACTCCTTCCAGCAGCTGGAGCCAGCCCGGGGTTCCAGGAGGAGGAACCACAGCACATCCTGCTCCAGCTCTTGCGGGAAAGGCTTTGGGGCTTTCCTGCCCTCCAGGCTGAGACCACCAGAACATTCCCGGCTCTGGCCAAGGGCTGGGACGGCACAAATCCATTTTCCACGTGGGTTTGCTTTCATTTCATCTTCCCACTGGTATTTCTGGAGAACGAATGAAATAAAAAGAGGGGAAACTGAGAGGAAGAGGAGCTGCCTTTTAATAGCTGAGACTGGGCAGGGGTGAAGCTCCCATTCCTGGGAGGATTTCCACCCTGAGCATGTGGCACTTGGGGACATGGGGCAGTGTTGGGCTCCGTGTTCTCCACGGCCTTTCCCAACCCACATCAATCTGGGATTTGCCCTAAATGCCTTTTTTTTAAAGCTCTGAGCACATTTCTGAGTCTCACTGTCCTCATGTTGTTCCTGGGCAAGAGGAGAGGGAGCAGAGGAGGTTCCAAGGCTGTCTCTGGGACGTGATTAGTCCCAGGAACACCATTAGAATAACAAAAATATGGTCTGGTTATGGCTTCAATTAAAGCTTTCCTAAGTGAGAAATAATTAAGGATTGCAGAGCCTGGGCTCTGCCTAAACTGAACCAGCAAATCCTGGGCTCTGTTGTGAGGTGAGCAGGGCCCAACCTGGTGAGAGAGGATACTCCAGGATCCCAAATTCCTAAAACTGGCCCTCAGATAGAATTTTCCATAGGTGACACAAAACCAGGGTTTAAAACTGCTGAAGTAAATTCTAAGGAAACGTGTCTTCTTATTTATTGCAGGGACACTTGTCCCTCGCAAACTGAGAGCTGATGGCCCCCAACGAGAGGAACAAACTAAAAATAAAAAAGAATTAGAATTAATTAGAGTTAATTTTGTAGGGGGGAAAAAAAGGGGGTATTTAGATGGAAAGGGAAAAAAAATAAGTAACTAAAAATATAATTAATGAGTAGTTTTGACTACCAGTAGCTGGAGTCAGGAGGAGAGTGTAAGTCTCTGTCTGGGCCAGGGCTGGGGTTGGTTTCTGGCCCTTTCTCCTGGGATTTGCAGGGCGCTGGAGCACTGGGCTGTTCCCCCCGCACTGGCTCTGCCGGCACGCTGCAGATTGTCACTTTGCAGATGTCCCCAGAGCAGTGGCAGTCCCCCGGGCCGGCCCCTGCTGCCCCCGGGGCACGTTCGGAGCCGGGCTGGGTGTGCACAGCGTGGGCAGAGCCCGGCTCCCGGCTCCGCTGAGCTGGATTACAGACCATGACCGGCCAGCCCTGGCATGACAAAGCCTTTGTGTAATTAATATGCAGGGAAAAATGCTCCCCGGACGGCTGCTAAAGCGATTTAAATCATGCACATAAAAAATGTAATCACAAATTTAGCATGGTGGACATTGTAGTCACACTGTGCTTGATTGCATAGAAGGTTCCAAGTGTGTTTTAAATGTCCTTTAAGATTGAGATTAGGACTTGTACTTACAAGATGCATATTAATCTAAAACTCAACATTTTTCAGTGTGGGATCACAGTAGGAGAACATTATGGGCAATAGAGGTTCATTCTAATCCCAGTAGGTAATTACACTTTGAAATAATATTCTTTAATTAAATCTTGTTTGCAGTTGATTGATTTAAACACTGAATCTAAAAACCTAAATTTGAGTTTTTATCAATTTTTGATGCTTATTGCACAGAACTTGGGCTTTAATTGATGTTTCTGAAGTTTTTAAAGCTCTTGTCCACCGTATCCTGGATGAATTTATTGTAATTACCGACATCATTCTCCGGCTCCGCGGACGACTCTGGCTGGAACCTCGATAATTTTAAGTCCTTTAAAGCGTAAAGAGGTGCCGGAGCCGCGGTTCAGAGCTGCTCCCTCACAAAGGGCCTGTCCCCACCACGGGAGGTGTTTCCCCAGCTCTGGAGAGGGGACTCTGCTGTCCCAACATCCACCCCCGGCTGTGCTGGGGGGCGGGGACAAGGGGGACGTTTTGGGGACGTTTTAGGGACAGTATCACAGAAATAGGGCCTGGCTTGGGCTGGAGAGGACATTGAGGACTGTCCCACCCCTTGCCACGGGCAGGGACACCTCCCACTGTCCCACGGTGCTCCAAGCCCCTCCCAAGGTGGGAACAACCTGGGACAGTGGCAGGTGTCCCTGTTTATGGCAGGGGGTGGAACGAGAGGGGCTTTAAGGTCCTTTCCAGCCCAAAACCTCCCCATGTTCTATAATGCTATAATAATTCTATAATAATTCTGTATTAATTCTATAATGATTCTATAATAATTCTGTATTAATTCTATAATGATTCTATAATAATTCTATAATAATTCTATAATATTCTCTAATAATTCTATAACAATTCTATAACAATTCTATAATAATTCTATAACAATTCTATAACAATTCTATAATAATTCTGTAATAATTCTTTAATTCCATGATTCTATAATTCTGGTCTGTCCCTGACCTTTCCCCTGCCCGGGGCACAGCAGCTCAACCCTTTGGCCACTCCAGCTCCAGTCTGGGGGAATCTCTGCATGCCCAGTTCCAGCTAGTTCAAGGCTTGGCCAGGAAGGCTTTGGTAGCAATTAAAAAGTGATGTGATTTCAGTGATTGAACCAGGGAACAGCCTCACACACCAGGGATCCACCAGTTTCCTGGGGAAAGGGGATGGGAAAAGCAGCCCTTGGCCACCTCCCAGCCCAAGGTCCCGACTCCATTTGGGAACGTTTCAGCCTTGAGGGTCCAGGATGGGCTGGGGCTGCTCCACACCAGGGCTGGGACCTGGGGCAGGGAGGGCAGAGCAGAGGGGAAGGGTCAGGATCCATCCCCTGCCCACCTTCTCCAGCTCTTGAATTCATGCTTGAAATGTGTTCATTAGTACGACTTCATTTTTCTTGAGCTCTAGGTCTTAATCCAGGTTTTATCCAGTGAGACCTTCCAGGGTGTCACTGGATAATTTGGGCTCTGCAGAAGGGGACGGGTCCCCAGCGTGGAATGACCCTGGCACAGGGGACCCTGGCACTGAGGGACCCTGGCACAAAGGGATCGATGCAGCCCTGCTTTCGTGCCTGAGATGTTTTGGTTTGCTGACATCCTTTTCTCAGGGAATTTTTTGTAAACAAGAGAAATGTTTTTGTAACTGTACCTTTGTTTTGATTCCTTTTCCTAGGAGGGACTTCTTGATGTCCCTCTGCTCTGACCAGTGTGATTGAGGAGGTTTGTCTTTGTGTCGCCAATCAGACTGGTCTGTGTGGAGCAGTACAAAAGAGGAGACACATCCCAAAAATAAAGGATTCGTTTTCAGCCCTCTGAAGTTCGGAGTCTGTGTCGTTGTAGCCTAAAACAGCGTCAGATCCTGGCACAGAGGGACCCTGGCACAAATGGACCAGGCACAAAGGAACCATGGGACAAAGGGACCATGGCACAGAGGGACCATGGCACAAAGGGATCCTGGCACAGAGAGACCCTGGCACTGAGGGACAATGGCACAGAGGGACTGTGGCACTGAGGGACCACGGCACAGAGGGACTCCATTACAGAGGGGGACCCTGGCCCAGAGGGACCCTGGCACTGAGGGACCCTGGCACAGGGACCCTGTTACAGGGCCCCTGGCTCCCTGGGAGCAGGGCTGGTGGCCCTGCCGTGCCGGGACACGGGGCCGGTTCCAGCGGGGCGCCGAGCTCGGCGCTCCGGCACGTCCCTGGCAAATTACACCCATGAAACTTTAACTACTCCTCCACAGGCCTGACCTTTTCCAGCCTGCGGAATTCCACACCCAGAACTTGGGGAACGAGTCAGTTGTGCTGAGGGAATGAACTTTAAATTCCCCTCCCCGTGTCACCGGGCTCCTCCGCGCCGCCCTGGCCGGGCCGGGAGCAGCGGGCTGGGATCCAGGGCTGCCCCTGCTCCGGGAGGACATCATGGACGTGTCGTACAGGAAATTAAATTCATGATGCCGGGTGTTTAATAAGGAAGAATTCACGTCCCGCCGCAGCCGCATTTGTCACATCCGAGGCAAAAAAACAAACTACTGGGTGGAATGTTTTATTAAGATGACTCCGCCGTGGTGAGAAATGATTAAGTCACTCTAAGAGCAAAGTAAGAGCACGGGACCTCATTCATTGTAACACTAATATTAATCACACAAATAATATAAGTGTCTTACAGTAATCCACATTCCCCTAAAATATACATTATATATCCTGGGGGCAAACAGCAGCACGAGGAACTCGGAATAAATCCCTCAAGCCACAGTGGCCAGCAGAAAGCCATTTATATTCTGACAGATTAATGTATATTTTGTTATGCCTAACAAATGAAAATATTTACAGCGCTATCAGAGAGAGCTCAAGAAAAATTAAGTCGCACTAATCAATACATTTCAAGCGTGAATTCGAATTCTTTCCAAACCCTACAATGCCCCCCAAAATTAGCACCAAATAAAGAGGGGTGTTTCTATCGGTTTAACTGTGGGTGCTCATTATTGTTGTGTTTAATCCTGACATTTTTACCTAAATTAAGTACTCTGACCATGGGCGAGCACTGACCAAAGGCCAAAAATGGGGAAATCAGCTGAGGTTTGGAACTGAACGGTTTGGAACTGACCTACCTGGAGGTCAGCGGGCAATTAATCAGCAGCAGTCATCACAATTATGAAATTTTAAAAAAAAAATGGAATTAGAGTTTAAAAAATGGAGAAAAGGAGCTCAGGGGGACCTTGTGGCTCTGCACAATCCCTGACAGGAGGGGACAGCCGGGGGGGGTCAAGGTCTGGGAACAGGGAACGGAGAACAGGGAACA
>VZDJ01000019.1:770366-780657 GCA_008694505.1 Cyanoderma ruficeps | reverse complement strand
AAAAAGGGAGTTATTTGATGGGAAAAGGGAAGGGGAATTATTTGAGGGGGGGAAAAAGAAGGGGAATTATTTGGGGGGGAAAAAGAAGGGGAATTATTTGAGGGGGGGGAAGAAGGGGAATTATTTGAGGGGGGGAAGAAGGGGAATTATTTGAGGGGGGGAAGAAAGGGAATTATTTGAGGGGAAAAAGAAGGGGAAATATTTGAGGGGGGGGGAAAGAGAAAGGGAATTCTTTGTGCTGCAAATGCACCACGTTAAAAACTTTCCGGCGTGTGTTTTGTTTTGCTGCAATGCAGAGTGAAGTTCTCCAACACACCAAGGACAGGAGCAGCCCCGAGCCCCCCTGAATCCCTGCCTGGGAAAGGTGGGAGCAGGGAAAAGGTAAAGAGGAGGCACGGCCAACCTCTGGTGACCAAAGGTGCACTCGAGCTGTTATTTCGTATTCCATACTCTTCAAAGAGCAATATAAACAGAATTATTTATGCCCGGCAAAATGTTGCTTAATTACTTATGCACCACTGTTTGCTTGTATTTTAAGCTCTCTCTACCACCCACAGGCAGACGTTAAACAGCTGCTAAAAGCGAGCTTTAGTCTTGCCTGTTTGAAATTAGCATACTTGAGCTTTGAAAAAACTTTGTTGCCAATTTACATATGCATAGAGACTGATATTTAGACTCACCATATGATATGTCCCTCAAGAGCTTTTCTTATTGCCTCCATCCTCAGGTCTCAACCTAGAGACTGTAAATCTAGCAGGTGATTAATTCTATACCCTTGAGAAACTAGCAATTAGCACTTGCAACCAGTAAAAAATTGTCATTTCGAACCCCTGTTTACTATGCCCATGTATTTTCTATGAACTCACAGTTAACTCCAAACAGAAACGGATGGCAATAGATTTGCAGTCACTCCTGTCTCTTTATATAAAAATATATTATAGCTTCCAGCTAATCAACCTATTAAACACACCGGGAAAAAAAAAAAAAAAGAGAGAGGAAATAATTGGCATTCCTCCTTTTATATATAAATATATATAAAATGGGGAGATGCAGCAAGCATGAAAACATTCTACATGATGTTTTATGTTCCCAGACCTTAATCAGCTCATTTCAACACGATGACTTTGTAGGGTTTACCTGTTTTGTGTCAATTCTTATCTCTGATAGCCGAAATTACCGCACTTCCAGATGTTCTTATGCATTATTGAGGTCTCCTGCAGTAGATGCTGGAAAAGGTAAGATAAGGTTTTATTTCTTTGTAGTACTCACAACACCCAGATCAAAGGCAGGAAAGTGCAGTGCTTAGTATTGAAAACTATGATGAACTTCACATTTATTTTCAAGTAGAAAATCTGTCATAAACCTGCTCATCAATCTTCAGTCACTGTTTCAAGTGTAATCCACTGGAGCAGGGCACGGGAGTTTAAAGGCTCGGGGGTGCTGCTGCTCCTAAAAACTCGGGTTTGGGGCTCACTGGGTGTGAGCTGAGCTGGGTGTGCCTGGCAGGGGCACCCAAAATCTGCCTCTGGGTGGGGGCTGAGGGCTGGCACTGCCCTGGGCATCCCCGGGCCACGCTGAGAAAACAAACCATAAAACCCTGCCTGCTCTGAGCAGAAATTGGTCATCCTGCGCCTGGAGTGCCAGGAAAACGGGGGGCCCTGTGCAGAGGGTTCCCCCTGAAGCAGCTGCAGTAAATTAGAATTGGGAGATTTGCACCTAGATTGAAACCTGCTAATCATGGGTGTCAGTCTCGGCACAGATTTAAAGCTGCTACACCCGGATTTAATTCCACCAGAACCAGATTTCCTGGATTTTATCGGAATCAGTAGATTTCCCAAATTTACCAGAATGAGTGGATTTACTGGATTTACCAGAATGAGTAGATTTCCTGGATTTACCAGAACCAGTAGATTTCCTGGATTTACCAGAATCAGAGGATTTCCTCGATTTACCAGCATGAATAGATTTACTAGATTTTATCAGAACCAGCAGATTTCCTGGATTTACCAGAATCAGTAAATTTTCTAGATTTACCAGAACCAGCAGATTTCCTAGATTTACCCAAATCAGATTCCCTGTATTTACCAGAATCAGATTTCCTGGATTTTATCAGAATCAGTAGATTTCCTAAATTTACCAGAATGAGTAAATTTATTGGATTTACCAGAATGAATAGATTTACTAGATTTTATCAGAACCAGTAGATTTCCTGGATTTACCAGAATCAGTAATTTTCCTAGATTTACCAGACTCAGTAGATCTCCTGGATTTACCAGAATGAGTAGCCTGGATTTACCAGAATCAGTAATTTTCCTAGATTTACCAGACTCAGTAGATTTCCTAGATTTACCAGAATGAGTAGATTTCCTGGATTTACCAGAATCAGATTTCCTAGATGTACCAGAATGAGTAGATCTCCTGGATTTGCCAGAATGAGTAAATTTCCTAGATGTACCAGACTCGGTAGATCTCCTGGATTTACCAGAATCAATAAATTTCCTAGATTTACCAGAATGTGTAGATCTCCTGGATTTACCAGAGTCAGATTTCCTAGATTTACCAGAATGAGTAGATCTCCTGGATTTACCAGAATGAGTAGATCTCCTGGATTTTCCAGAATCAGTGGATTTCCTATATTTTACCAGACTCGGTAGATCTCCCGGATTCACCAGAATCAGATTTCCCAGATTTCCCAGACTCAGTCTCTTTACACCTGGCTCACACCCTTTGTGCAGGGGGAAAGCTCTGCTGCCCCACACCAGTTCTGGGGGGAATTCTGAACATTTTGGAAGCGTCTCAAGGCGCTCGGGGTGGAAAATGCCAGAAGCCGTATTTTTTCCGAGGATCCCTGCAAACCAGCGAGGGCTCAGTGGTAAATATAAAAGCAGTCAGCAACGCGAGGATATTTTTTCCTGCGTTGCACAGTCATTAAGGGGTCTGCTGCAAAAGCCTGCTTGACTTTCTTCCCACTAATTACATCATCAGATCATCACACTGCTAAAATCAGGCGCAGAGTACTTGCACACAACTAAATCCCTGCTTCTAATTACTATTTTAGTCTCTTTTTCCTCGTGACACGTTGGTGATAGATCATTATTTTTTCAGCAATTTGTTCGCATTTATATGCAATATAATTGGATCTGATTAATTATTATGATTAATGACTGCAGAATTTCCTTGCAAAGCTATTAATACTGGGAGTATCAAATGAAAGACACGGACAAATTAAAGCCAATGGAGTCCTGTTGCTTGTACTTGCAGTGCCTGGGCTCAAGTAACCCTTTGCTGCTCCAGCCCTGCAATAAATTCCAGGGTTTATCCGGAATTTCCCCACGGATCCCTGCGTTTTCCAGCGCTCTGAGTCCATAACCAACGGGGCAGAGGTGCAGGTGGAATGCTTAGGTGGGCTGCTGCCGTTAGAATTACATATATTTGGATATATTTTAAAGGAGCTCGGCGGCACAAAGGCGGCCACATCCATTTAAAGTCGGGGAAGTGGCGAAAAGAAAAGCCTGGGCAATATTTCTGTGCGTGCAAAGCGGGTTTATCCATTGTTTCAGGTGGCGGTGCAACAAAACAGCACAATAAAAGCAGTTAATTTCCATTAAATGTCCTATTAGCCCATTTCTGAGGGGCGTGTTTACGTAGCGTGTGCTGTATTTTAAATTACAGCCCGGCTCAGAAATGGGATATTACATGTAAAAAAAGCAAACAATGAGGGAGTAGCTTAGGGGATCGACTTTCCTGCTGCCTCGGGGACCTGCCTTTAAATCTGGCTTTGAGCAAACTGAAGAAAAATCATTTCCCTCTAATGGCAGCGGCTCAGGAAAAAAAAAATAATAAAAAAAAATAAAATAAAAATCAGCAGCAGGAGTTCCACCCGGGTGGGAAAAGGCTCGGGGAGGGGAGGGAAGGGGGTGGGAGCAGATGAGCGGGGCTGATTCTGCCTGGATTAGGGAAAGGCTCAGAACCAGGGGACTTTGAATGTGATTTTAATCTGAAATAAAGTGCCGGCAGCGCTCATCAAACCCCAGCCCGGGGAAGGGCACCGAGATTTCCAGTGCAAAGCTACCGAGGAATTCTGAAAGTGTTTCTGTGAGCCCAGCAGCAGAAATGGGGGGAAAACGATGGAGCAGGAATGGAAAACCTGTGGGGAGGGGAAAAGGGCTCTTCACAGCTCAGCCCTGGGGATTTCCCTCCGACTGAAACCGGAGAAAAAGGTGGGGCCTGCTGTGAAATGAGAATTTGTGGACCAGAGAATATTTTGAAATAAAAACGTGTTTGGTATAAAGGAGATTAAAAGCATGGCTCCTTAAAAAAAATTAAAAATGAAGAGGTTAACTAAAAAACAAAACAAAATCAAAATCTCAAACTGAAGAAATCCAGCCCAAATACAGAGAATATTGGTGCACAGAAACACCCATTTTTCCAAGAGAAAATCAGCCAAATTCTCAACTTCAACCTATCGAGAAATTCCAAATCATTTCTGTCTAAACCAAACGTCACATTTTCCTAAAAGCCCCACATTCCCTGGGAGATGTTTTGTAGTTTCCTCCTGATTTCTGAATTCTGACACTGGGTGGGCTCCTTCCCTTGGATTTTTAGGGACATCCAGTATAAACACACGGATCTGTGACAACTCCTGCAAACAGGAGCAGGAATCCCAAACATTCCTCACAGGGAAAGTTGGTCACAGGGACAGGGCAGGACATTCCCCTGCAACAGGGAGAAGGGGACGTTAAAAGGAAATAGGAATTGAATGTTTCCCAGCGCTGCTGGAGCCAGGCTGGGAGAGCTGGGAATGTTCCCCTGGAGAAGGGAAGGACACAGGGAGAGCTGGGAATGTTCCCCTGGAGAAGGGAAGGACACAGGGAGAGCTGGGAATGTTCCCCTGGAGAAGGGAAGGACACAGGGAGAGCTGGGAATGTTCCCCTGGAGAAGGGAAGGACACAGGGAGAGCTGGGAATGTTCCCCTGGAGAAGGGAAGGACACAGGGAGAGCTGGGAATGTTCCCCTGGAGAAGGGAAGGACACAGGGAGAGCTGGGAATGTTCCCCTGGAGAAGGGAAGGACACAGGGAGAGCTGGGAATGTTCCCCTGGAGAAGGGAAGGACACAGGGAGAGCTGGGAATGTTCCCCTGGAGAAGGGAAGGACACAGGGAGAGCTGGGAATGTTCCCCTGGAGAAGGGAAGGACACAGGGAGAGCTGGGAATGTTCCCCTGGAGAAGGGAAGGACACAGGGAGAGCTGGGAATGTTCCCCTGGAGAAGGGAAGGACACAGGGAGAGCTGGGAATGTTCCCCTGGAGAAGGGAAGGACACAGGGAGAGCTGGGAATGTTCCCCTGGAGAAGGGAAGGACACAGGGAGAGCTGGGAATGTTCCCCTGGAGAAGGGAAGGACACAGGGAGAGCTGGGAATGTTCCCCTGGAGAAGGGAAGGACACAGGGAGAGCTCGGAACCCCTGGCAGGGCCTGAAGGGGCTCCAGGAGAGCTGGAGAGGGACTGGGGACAAGGCAGGGAGGGACAGGACACAGGGAATGGCTTCCCACTGCCAGAGGGCAGGGCTGGGGGGAGATTGGGAACTGGGAATTCCTGGCTGGGCTGGAATTCCCAGATTTGCTGTGGCTGCCCCTGGATCCCTGGCAGTGCCCAGGCCAGGCTGGACATTGGGTTTTGGAGCAGCTGGGACAGTGGACATGTCCCTGCCGTGGCAGGGGTGCAATAAACAGCATTTAAGGTCCCTCCAACCCAAACCTGCCCCGATCTCTGATTTATTCACACCCTGACCTTGTTCTAACCCTCTCCTGCTGAGCCAACCCTGCATTTACCCCGCAGCCAAAACCACCTCCCTACATTTACAGTCCCTTCCCAGATGTTGGGGTTTTTATCCCGATGCTGTCCCCAGGAAGAGGAGGGACAGTGACCCCTTCCTGCCCCGTTAAAGGCACCTCAGGCTCTGCAGAGCCTTCCTCAGCTGCCCTGTGCCAGCCCCACGCCTGCACAGGAGATTCGCTGAATTTGCTCTAATCTGAGATGAAAAACAACGGCCTGGGAGCCTCCAAAATGCCTCAGTGCAAAATGAGGGCGAGATTATTTCTCTCTTCCGTTTTCATTTTTCTTGGGGGGGCTTTAATAGTTTTCTTTTTTTCTTTTTTTTTAATAAAGCCGGTCGAGATGAGCGAAATATCAGCTCAGGAGGCAGCGAGGAAACAACATTTAGAGCACAGTAATGGAACAGGCAAATGTGAGCGTCACAAGCCTTTAGCATCTCTTGCTCTGTATTAGCCCAACACGGCTCCATCAATCTCCCCTGGCTGTGCTCCCCTGACTGCCACCCCACAGCCCTCCAGCAGCACAATTCCAGAGCCTCAGAGCAGGGAATCAAAGGGATTTTCATACAGATGGGCTGGGAAGTGCAAGTCAGGTGTTGTTTGTTTTTTTTTTTCCCCTGAACCTTTCTGAAAGTTTTTTTTTTATCGTCGTCGTTGTTGTTTAATTTAAAATTTCGTACTCAATTTGGCATAGAATTCTCAGGGCATCAATTCTAATTGTGGCCTTGGAGCACCTGAAGGAGGGAGAGAGAAAGTTTAGAGTGTCTGGAGGGACAGGAAAAGGGGAATGGCTTCACATTGAAACAGAGTGGGGTCAGATGGGATATCGGGGAGGAATTCTGCCCTGGAAGGGTCCCAGGCCAGGCTGGACAGGGCTTGGAGCAGCCTGGGACAGTGGGAGGGACACAAACACCCCCCAAAACCCTGCAGGGACACAAACATCCCCCCAAAACCCTACNCCTTGGAGCACCTGAAGGAGGGAGAGAGAAAGTTTGGAGTGTCTGGAGGGACAGGAAAAGGGGAATGGCTTCACATTGAAACAGAGTGGGGTCAGATGGGATATCGGGGAGGAATTCTGCCCTGGAAGGGTCCCAGGCCAGGCTGGACAGGGCTTGGAGCAGCCTGGGACAGTGGGAGGGACACAAACACCCCCCAAAACCCTGCAGGGACACAAACATCCCCCCAAAACCCTACAGGGACATNTCCCCCAAAACCCTACAGGGACACAAACACTCCCCAGAGCCCTGCAGGGACACAGACACCCCCAGAGCCCTGCAGGGACACAAACATCCCCCAGAGCCCTGCAGGGGGTGGGCTGGCCCTACAGGGACACAAACACCCCCAAAACCCTACAGGGACACAAACACCCCCCAAAACCCTGCAGGGGCTGGGCTGGCCCCGCAGCAGGCACAGGGTGCAGGGATGAGCCCCAGCAGAGCCCGGCAGTGCCAGGACAGGCAGCAGGGCAGGATCAGAGCTCAGGGGCGCTCAGGATCCACCTGCAGCACCAGTGCAGCTCCTGGTGTGCAGGGCCAGCACGGGGCACCGCCTGCCCCGGGGGATGCCAGCCTGCAGGGCACAGGCACCCGGGGACACTGCCCGTCCCGGGAGATGCCAGCCCGCAGGGCACAGGCACTCAGGGACACTGCCCGCCCCGGGGGATGCCAGCCCGCAGGGCACAGGCACTCAGGGACACTGCCCGCCCCGGGGGATGCCAGCCCGCAGGGCACAGGCACTCGGGGGGCACTGCCCGCCCCGGGGGATGCCAGCCTGCGGGGCACTGGCGCTCGGTGGGGGGGGATGCCAGCCCGCAGGGCACAGGCGCTCGGCGTTTCCCGGCCCCCGATGCTCTGCGGGGCTCCGGGAGGTTGTGCTCTGCCTCTCACCGCGGCGCTGGGGCAGAGTGGAGTTGCTGTGAGAGCGCAGCGCTGTCTTTGTGCTCGCCCCTGCCATGAGAGCCGAGCAGGAAATCAATACATTTTATCCATGGAATGTACATAAGTCTTCTTAAGTCGTGATCCATTTTAAGTAACGTGTGGAGGGGCATTAGGCAATTAGAGCTGGCTGAGGAACCGAGCATATTTATACATTTTAACGCCTGTCTTTTCATCTTGAGCTTGGATGAAGCAGTGAGACCTAAAAATCAAACACTGGATGAATTTAGATGATCGGGTATTTAATTTAAGATCTCCATCTTAGCATTAGAAAACCTTCCAAATGAAGTGTCTGTGTTTTAAAAATTGGCCATAGCCAGTAGCTGCTAAGTCTGATGTGTAATCTCTGCTTGGCTCTGCACGGAAAGCACTTATTGAAATTCAAGTACATGCTCAGGGCTCGTTAATGGCTATTTTTGCCTCATTAATACAACAAACATCGCTGATATGAAAGGTGCTGTTCTCTTACACTAATACAACTGCAAGAGGTCAGAAATAACTTTTCATGCTCCGTAGTTCTTTATCCACTGTGTCAGTGACAGGGAAGCGGAGAGCAAGGAGGAATAGGAAGGTGGATTTATCAACAAATGTTGTATTAGTGAGACCACCCCTGGCCCAGCCTGGCCTCCTCTGCTGTCCACATCCCAAAACAAGAGGCGGAACATTTCAGGAAGGTCCTGAGCAGCCCCTCAGGAGGGACTGGAGTGGGCAGAGCTGCAGAGGGAGAGACACGGGTTTAACCTGCTCAGTTTATTCAAAACGAGGTGAAGAATTGTCTTGGTCATGATTTAAAATCCCGGAGTGGTTTGGGTTGGAGGGACCTCAAAGCCCATCCAGTGCCACCCTGCCATGGCCAGGGACACTGCCACTGTCCCAGGCTGCTCCCAGCCCTGTCCAGCCTGGCCTGGGACACTGGGAGCAGAAGCTTTGCTGCCAGAACTCTGCTGCAGCCCATGAGGAAATGAAAGGAGGCAGATTTGGCCGGGCGTCACATTTCTGTTTGACTGGTTCTTTTCATCGTGACACCATCACAGGCTCGAGAGATCTCCATCAGCTGCAGCACAGCCCAGAGATGCTGGCTGTGCTTTGCCTGGAACAAATAAATTCACATCCATACAGGGCACCCCTTTGTGTTTTTTAAAGCACCGAACAGAGTCACAAAGTCAGGGATGTAATAACAACCCTCATTCCGTATGAAAACACGACTTTCCCTCTAAATTCCTTATAAATCCGCTTGGGTTTCCTCTGCATTGACGTTAACCTGTTCCTCTTTCAAAGGTGACCCGTTTTCCCAGAAGTTCCAGCAGAACAGCCGTTCATAAAAGGCTCAGGAGCACAGTAATTCCAGTAATTCCACAGGTTTGGGATGGCAGCGCCCCGGGCCGTCAGCACCACCCCCAGCTCCCGACCCCGGGGCTGCTTACGCCGAGCTTTACAAAGACAAACAAATTGAAACCAGCTCCGAGGGCGACTGGGGGAACTTCAATGCATCGCTTTCAAATTTCCCTGTAAATAAAAATACATGTGAAGGAGAGGAGCTGGGAGGCCCTGGGTGTATCCCCCGAGCATGGTTCAGAGCCCCCAACATCCCGCTCTGCTTTTATAAATTACAAATCTTGTCATCTGATCAGAGAGACCAAGAAAATTGTGGCAAACTTTATCTGCTAAGTGAACCTTAATAACCTCAACTTTAACTTCAAGAAAATTACACTCGGAAACATTTCATAGTCTCGCAGGTTGCAGGAGACATAAAATTCTTTCTTTTCTCCCACCTCTCCAGGAGTTATTAACCCTCCCCACAGAGCCTCGGAGACCTCCAGCAAATTGTCCCTTCCCACAAATCACACGGAATAGCGGTGCCAGGGCTCTGCTGGCTCTGGCAGCTCATCTGCAGGGAAAGCTACACCCAGACTCAGATTAAAACCTTCACAGTTCCTGGAAAGAAGGCAAAGAAAAGAACCCCCAAATCCCAGCCTTTGAAATACAGCAGTTGTGTAAGTGGTGGCTTTGCCCCACGCACAGCCAGGGCCGTTTAATGGCGTTTCTCCCCAAATTTCCCACTCCTCCGGAGGCTGCAGTGGGCCAGGGTCCCTCCCGGGGCCGGCAGTGCCCCGTGGCTGCAGCTCCTGCGGGGATGTGCCGGGGATGCTGCAGCTGCCCCCAGGCCACGGGGATTTCCTGCAGCAGAGCAGCTCCAGCCCTGCTGCCCCAGCTGGGAGCTCCCGGAGAGGCGGCCACGGGGAAAAGGAAACTGCAGGGCTCAGCTCTGCGGGAGGAGCTGCAAGGGACCCACAGAGTTTTGGGAAGTGAAGAACAGAAGAGAATCTCAGAATCACTTAGGTTGGAAACTCCTCCAGGAGAATGGAACCAAACCTGTGACCAAACACCACAGTGGCCCCATACAACATAATGATATGGTTTAGTCATGTGAAAGTGTGTTATTCAAGGGAAAATCTGTTCTTCAAAGAATGGCATGCAAACATTATTATTATTATTACTATTGCTATTGTTATTATTATTATTATT
>VZDJ01000019.1:725074-769725 GCA_008694505.1 Cyanoderma ruficeps | reverse complement strand
CCCACCCTGAACACAGCCCTGCCCTGTGCTCTCCTGAGGGAATATCCCACCCTGAACACAGCCCTGCCCTGTGCCCCCCGGAGGGAATATCCCACCCTGAACACAGCCCTGCCCTGTGCTCTCCTGAGGGAATATCCCACCCTGAACACAGCCCTGCCCTGCGCCCCCCGGAGGGAATATCCCACCCTGAACACAGCAGTGTCCCCTGAGGGAACATCCCACCCTGAACACAGCCCTGCCCTGTGCTCTCCTGAGGGAATATCCCACCCTGAACACAGTCCTGCCCTGTGCTCTCCTGAGGGAATATCCCACCCTGAACACAGCACCCTGAGGGAATATCCCACCCTGAACACAGCACCCTGAGGGAATATCCCACCCTGAACACATCTGTGCCCCTCTACAGGAATATCCCACTCACCCACACCCCTGTGCCAGGATGGCCAGAGCTTCCCCTGGCAGTGACAGCCCTGCCAGCCAAAGCCACCCAGGAGGTAACAAACACAGCATCTCAACGACACTAAATCTGTGTCAGCTTTGAGGAAAGAACCCACGGGCCAGGCCAGACTGTCAGCAAGGAACACACAATGAAGGGCTTAGTTCTGTTTAAACTGGGCAAGTGTCTAAATTTACAGACAGGCTGTGAAAGCAAGGCAGTGGTCGCTTCAGGAAGCTCGTATTCTGTCTCCAGAAGAAAAGGAAGGACAGGCTCCAGAAGTTCCTTTTGTAAGGAAATGTTCCCCGTGTCACCCCATTCCCTGTCTGGGCGTTCAGGGGGCTGCGGCACGGATCTCCTGCCCCGAAGTGCCCAGGAAAGGGGCTTTTCTCTCAGGAACAAACGAGTCCAGCTGCCCGGCACAAAGCCTTGGAGGTGTGTGCAAATGGAAGCGGCTTCGATCCGCACAAAGCTGCTGGAGGGGCTGAGGCTGAGAGGGGCCGTTATTAAAAGAGGGATCAAACCAGGCTGCAATTATGCCCAGCTAATCCTCGGAAAACAGGGAGGTATTTCTTCATTATTTGCACGGGGTGAAAATAACAACCGTACGGGACAAATTAAAACTTCACCTTCAGATGCCACCCCGATTGTTATGCAGATTTCATCCTTCCCAGCCAGGCAAAAAGAGACCCTTAACACGGGTCCGACACCCAACCCGGGAGTGTGACATCACCGCTAAATTAATTACGAGTTTATTTGATTTATTTGGCCGCGCACGGCTCGGAGCAGGCACGAGTGCTGCGAGTCTGAGATGCCTGTGCTGAAAAGGGTGAGCCATACATCAAGAGCTCTCGGAATTTCTGGAGGCGATACCTGGGCACGGGAGGGAGGGCGGCCCGCGGCCGAGGCGGGGCACAAACTGCTGGTGGAGGCTTTTTTAAATACAACCATCACGCCTCGAAATGTCACGCTGGGCTTTAGTTAGCTAAGGTGGCAGGTCCTTAAAGCCCAGAATTTATGGCGTTGAAATTTTCCAAATGTAAGTCCAGAAAGGGAAAAAAAAAAAAATTATTTTTTTTTTTTAAAAAAAAAATCTGTCGGCTTTTTATTTATTCCCTATATAAATATAGGCAATTTAGTCCTTCCCCCAAATAGGGGCAGATTAGATGAGTTAGACAGCAGTCAATTCATTTTGCATAGGAATGGCTCATTAAAAAAAAAGAGAGCCCCCCATTTGTACGAGGCGCCGGTTGGGCCGAGCACAAAATGGATTTACGGTGTCACTCAGAGCCGGGAGGACTAATGAGGGAGGAGAGGCGGCTGGTGGGGGCAAAGCTCCACAAAACCCATTCCCCGCGCCCGTGCCGCGGCGAGATGGAGGTGTCCCTCATTATGTATGTGTCTCAGGAGCTTTCTTTAATATTTTAATAAATAACAACATCAGCCCAACAAGAAATTAATGAATAGTATCATTAATAATGAGCTAGAGTCTTGTAGTGATAGGACAGATATTAAATTGAACCACAGTGGTGCTATCTCCAGAGACTTGGGAATTTTCCAGCGGCAAACAAGGCCACTGAATGAAGCAGCCATCGCTCTGTGCCAACAGCTTTTACAACAGGTTGGGAGTAATAAAAGAGGATTTTCTGCACGATAAAGTTAAGCCTTAGAAAATCTGCTGGTGTAGATCGGTGTGAAAAGTACTGCCAAACGTGATCCTTAATTAAACTTTAATTAAGATAAAGCTCTTTCCCTTAAAAAGGGGGGGCGGGGAGGGGGAGGCAGCAGCAAAAAGAGTGTCAGCTCTTTTCCTACCAGTTTCTGATCTAAAATAATTCTATATTAAATCACAGAAAACTGTGTTCAAATAAGTTAAATCCACGAAACCCCGGAAATTCAGGATGGGGGATGAAATGCCATCCATAGCCCAGCCATGTGCCTATTTATCTATAGTTATATATCATTTGGAGCTCGTGGTGGAGGAGATCGGGCCCAGCTGGGAACAGTGGTGGGAATGTTCCCGTCTCCGAGCTGCCGTGGGCCGTGGTTGGGCCCACGGAGTCCTCCCCATCCCTTTCCCAAAGGTTTGGGATTTTGTGTTCCACAGCCCAGAAGAACATATGTCACATGCAGGAGACACAGGCTCTGGGAACAGAACATTTCCACTTCCCAAGCCAGGACCAAACCCTCAGCATGTTCTCCATGGTCAGAGAGAGGGTCTGGAGGAACATGGAACGGTTTCAGTAGCAGCACATCCATTCCCAGGCAGCTTCCCATCGTAGGGACCCCAAAACAAATATTCCATGGGTTCAGAACCTGGTTTCCCCCAGCAGCTGATGGTCAGCCTGGCAGCTGTACCAGGGTGGGAGAGGAGCAGAGGGAGTTTTCCACCCCAAATCACTGTGCAGGGGCTGCTTCATGCCCCAAACCCAGAGCAGGGAATTTGGGTCCCATGAACAGCCCATGTAGAGCCCCCGTTTCTCTCTGGAGCTGAAACCAGCTCCTTCCCCAGCACCCAAAGCCAGATCTGTGCCTGCCACTTGGTTTCTTGATAAGATAATGAACATGAACTCACCAAAACAACTCACTGCGTTCTCAGAGCCAGAATTATCCTCCTGCTCATGTTCTGAACTCTTCAAGCTGGACTAACTGGCTGGTACCTGTTCCAATTAAATGACGAGTGCAACGCCTGACAGTTTTGGGATGGATTGGAAACGGGGAGAGGAGTGAGGGGGAGGAAGCCCCCATTTCACCCCTCCACAGCAGAGCAGCCATTCCCTGGAGTACTGAAAAAGCACCAATTTTGTAGGCACCGATTTTTCCATGTTTATTTTTCTGTGCATATAAAGGTTTATTTTTCTGTGCATATAAAGGTTTATTTTTCTGTGCATATAAAGGTTTATTTTTCTGTGCATAGAAAGGTGCGGCTGCCCCGTCCCTGGAAGTGTCCCAGGCCAGGCTGGGGAGGGACTGGAGCAGCCTGGGGCAGTGGGAAGTGTTGATGGAAAGGGCTGGAATGGGATGGCCTTTAGAGTCCTTCCACCCCAAACCACTCTGGGGCCCTGTTTGGCTCCTGGTGTCTGGCACTCCTTTGTTGGCACCTTCCCTCCCCACTGGGCCCGTTTTAAACCTGATTTCTTCAGTAATGCCCCAGTGAAATGCAGCATCCTGGGGAATTCCGGCTCCAGGTGTTGTGGGAAGGTCAGGAATCCTCACCAAAGGGATTGTTTAAACTGCAGGATGAGCTGTACTGAGAGGAGAACACAGCTTCACCTTGGACACGAACACCTGACTTTTTGGGGGCTGACCAGTCCAGCTCTGACAAAACCAAGGCTCCTCCCTGCTGCCCTATTTCCTTCACCATTACTTCTATAATCAATATCAAATTTTACTGCTGAATGTCTCAAACTGCTGTTTGCAGCCAGATATCTGTGCACACAAATTCCTGATGCTTTGCCTCAAACTCAGCCGAGTCCAGGAAAATCAGAGTTCATACAGAGCATATTGACGGCAAAACAAATACTTTGTGCCAAGTCAAAAGAATAGAGAAAAAAACTTTCTTCCTTTTTATTTTTTTTTAATTTAATATGGCTCCACTTGAGATGGTTTTTTCCATTTCTTTCCTTTCAATGTCTCCAAGAAAAGTATCTTTAAGGGTCTGTACATGCAGGGGCACTTAACCTCCAGAGACTCCCTGCTTTGATAAAAGTTTTTATTTAAGCTTCAGAAAGCAAGTCAAGCCTGCATGACACAGTGCTAATTCTTCTCTAATTCAAAATTTAAACCAGGGTGTTTGACTTAAATCAAGGGTTGAACACACATGTAGGAGTGAGTGAGATCTGATAAAGTCAAAGGCAAAGGAGATCAAGGCTTGGAACATCTATTGTTCTCTCAATTAACCAGGATTCTGTTATCTGGCGACTTTTAATAAATTTAGTGATAAATTAATAATCGGGGAGCAAGGGAACAGCCAACTGCTCTTGCCAGCTGCCATGCAGGAGAGGCAGCTCCGGGAGCTCTGCACTGCTCCTGCCTCGGGTGGGATTTGGGGAGAAGGGGCTCAGTGCTCCAGGGGTTTGGGGTAACAGGTTTTGGTCTCACGGAATATTGCCTCCTGTTTTAAACCTCGTCCCCTCATCGTCCTTCCCCAGCAGGTTCTGAGCTTTGTACTGAATTTATTGGGATTTTCCCTGGTCCATCCCAACCCCGGCCACCTCCAGCTGCTGCCTGAATCCCAGCAGAGCCCAGGGAGGCTCAGGAATGAAAACCTGCAGGACCCTGCCCCACATCCTCCCCAGGCACCAGGGACACACCGTCCCACTCTCAAACCGTCCCATGCTCTCAAACATTCCCTGCCACCCAGGGTAGAGCAGGAGGCGCCTTCCCAGTGCCACCATCTCCCCAGGAACAGCCAGAGGTGCCGCCCTGTCCTCCCAGTGCCACCATCTCCCCAGGAACAGCCAGAGGTGCCACCCTGTCCTCCCAGTGCCACCATCTCCCCAGGAACAGCCAGAGGTGCCGCCCTGTCCTCCCAGAGCCACCATCTCCCCAGGAACAGCCAGAGGTGCCACCCTGTCCTCCCAGTGCCACCATCTCCCCAGGAACAGCCAGAGGTGCAGCCCTGTGCTCCCAGAGCCACCATCTCCCCAGGAACAGCCAGAGGTGCCGCCCTGTCCTCCCAGTGCCACCATCTCCCCAGGAACAGCCAGAGGTGCAGCCCTGTCCTCCCAGAGCCACCATCTCCCCAGGAACAGCCAGAGGTGCCGCCCTGTCCTCCCAGTGCCACCATCTCCCCAGGAACAGCCAGAGGTGCAGCCCTGTCCTCCAGAGCCACCATCTCCCCAGGAACAGCCAGAGGTGCAGCCCTGTCCTCCCAGTGCCACCATCTCCCCAGGAACAGCCAGAGGTGCAGCCCTGTCCTCCCCGAGCCACCCTGAGCCCCGGCGAGGCTGCCCAGGGGCTGGGGCTGGCCTCCCCCGGGGCAGACGCCGCGGGAGGGGCCGAGCATCCTGCCCTGCCCACGCCACGCGTGCTCCCTGGCCCCGCTCCCCGTTTCCCCGGGAGATAATGGTTCGTTTTTAGGCTGTTAGAGCAGAGATCACAAGGTCCCGCCCTCGGCAGCGGCGTCTGGTAACTGCCTTTCACTCCCTGAAAGCGCAGGCAATTTTTCCATAATAAAAACTGGATTAGCATGTATCAAGGAGAGGTTCCACCAGCTGTCACTTTGAAATCAGGCTACTCTATCCGATGGGCGAGATGATAATGGATAAACCCATAAATGACAAGCAGTTTTCCTGTATTTATCTAATAAGTGGCTAATGCAGGCGAGCATCTTCTCTAATAAAACAGGAGGACGGGGGAAGAGACAGGCTGGGGCTCCGTTTGAATTAAATCCAAACTGAGCAATAGTGGCACAGGCAAATGCTGCAGGAAAATGGCTCTTTTTTTTTTTTCACCCTTTTATAAATTCTATTTTTAAATGCACCGTGGACACGAGTTAAATCAAAACCTTTTAAAAATAATTTTTAAAGTTTTCCAAGATTCAGCTCATTTTGATTCAGTTAGAGCCAGGGTCTCTGTGTGTGTGTGTTTATAAACTAAACAGAAAAACAGGTGTCCGTGCATGAACAGGGGCTGCAGGTGTGTTCAGAATAGGAGCCCTGGGCTGCTTGGATCAGCAGTGGCGGTAACAGCTTCAGAAAAGCAGGAGAATTCTTATTAATCTGAATATTAATCAACTAGTCCCTAACTTCTGTATTGTATTATTAGGGACGACACAGCATTGAAGTTACATCAGGGGAAATTACCAAGAGTATCGTGGAATTAGCAGTTTGCTGAAGGCACAGCGCACAAACTGGGGCCAACTTGGCTAAATTAATGAAATAGGAAAAACCATTATAAAAAGACTGACCACTGGCTAATAATGAGAAGGCAAAAGAGCCTCCCCACCCTCCCAGGGAGGGATTTCATCCCAATCTCCCATCCAGCCCTGCCCTGTGGCAGTGGGAAGCCATTCCCTGTGTCCTGTCCCTCCAGCCCTTGTCCCCAGTCCCTCAGCAGCTCTCCTGGAAGGGGCTCTGAGCTCTCCCTGGAGCCTTCCCTTCTCCAGCCCTCAGCCCTCCACAGCGTCTGGAGAAGGGTTTGGAGAGGATTTGGAAGGAAGAGGCACTTCCCATGCACAGAGGGCAGTGAGAGGGACAAAATCCATCCTGCCTTTTCCTTGCTATCCCAGAGCAAGAGGTGAGAAGGCAACAGGACCCTGGCACGGCCCTGGCAGCTCTGGGGACAAAACAATCCCTGTGCTCACAGCAGGGTCAGAGGGGACATTCCAGTGGCAACAGGCAGCACATTCCCATGGGCTGAATTCATTCCCTGTGGATGGGCAGGACCTCGGCTGGAGGGAGGCCCTGGGAGAGCTCCTGGAGCTGTGGGACAGAAGGGAGCTGGAGCTGCTGAACCATGTGGAGAAAGGAGCTGGAGATGGCTGGGATGGGGAACAGTGGGTGAATCATGGAGAGAAGGGAGCTGGGATGGGGAACAGTGGGTGAACCATGGGGAGAAGGGAGCTGGAATGGGGGAACAGTGGGTGAATCTTGAGGAGAAAGGAGTTGGAATNAAGGAACTGGAATGGGGGAACAGTGGGTGAACCATGGGGAGAAAGGAGCTGGACTGGGGGAACAGTGGGTGAACCATGAGGTTAAAGGAGCTGGAGACGGCTGGAATGGGGAACAGTGGGTGAATCATGGGGAAGGCACCTCTGGTGAGTCATGGAGAAGGCAGCACACGGCCTCAGTCCCAGCCCAGTGCTCCTTGGGTGCCTCTGGAAGTTGCAGCTCCTCAGTTTTCTCCTTTGTTCAGCTGGGCACGTGGGAAGGAGCAGGGTGTGATGAAGTCAGTGCCAGTCAAAGGGGTCCTTTATTGCATTTTTTTTGAGATGGTGTTTTGGGTTTGTTTTAAATCCCAGATGAGTCAGGGAGCAGGAATTGCTGGCAAGAAAATGCCAAAATCCTCGGTCCTTCCGAGAGACCTCCCCTGTAAAGGCTGCAAACCCCCCCTCACCCCAACTGATAAACATCACCTATTTTATAAATACTGATTTATAGGATGATTAAGAGACTTCTCGAGCCTTCAGCAGGGACAGAACTAACAGTGTGCCACAAACATCAAGTGCTCCTCCTCACAAATGTGATAACATTTGCTTCCTAAACAAATTAAATCTGATATTTTAGAAAAATATATACAAGTAATCCACAACTTTTCCTGCCCTCAATTTAACTTTTCCCTACAAACACACTTCAAGAAAATAACACTCGGTGTGCACTTAATAGCACTGGAAACCACGAAGCAAATCCCCCTGCACGTCTCCCTCACTCAAAGACCCCCCACCCATTCTGGATAAAATCTGTACCTTTGTGTTTCCTTAGGAAACTGCACAGAGGGAGGAACAAGGTGGACCAAGGGAAACGGGAACTGTGAAATGAAAGTTACCCAATGGTAGTGCTGAAAATCGATATTTTTAGAAGATTTGGTGCCTGCTAACATGCCTGGAAACAGCTCCTGACCTGGCACCAGCCCTTGCTGTCATTACCGTGTTGCATATTTAGAGCAGGATCACAGCCACCCCTTCCACACTCGGTCAAATATGGGAACCAGCGTGTTCCTCCCGAAAATCAATGTGAGCTGAGCTGTTTTGTGAGTAAATGTCATATTCCCAGCCAGCCCCACCGCACCAGGCCATGGGGGATGTGTCTGAGCTGGAACCTCCCCACAGAGATCAGGGGTGTTTGGAGGGGCTGCAGGAGCAGCCAGCTCCGATTTTCCTTGGAACTTTTGGGAAGCAAAGCCCAGCAGCCGTGTGGGGAAGGGCATGGGATTGCTGTTCCTCCCAGACAGCGCCTGACAAAGTTCCACATCAGAGATTAAGGTCTCTGTGCGCAGATTGAGGTCTGGGGAAGCAAAGGAAGTGGAATGGACAGAAATGTAACGTGAAATGGATTGACACCGGCTAAAGGGCAGCCGGGAGAGGCAAGCACAGTCATAAATAAAAACTTTTCTTTAGGGGAGAGGTAACTGGGAAGAGGTTATTGGATGGGCACGGGGAGCCTCACCGTGTGCCACGGACACGGGGAAAGATGGGAAAAGTAAATCCAAAGTGATGGTAACTCTGCTGAGATACACGGCTGGTAAATCACTGCCAGGCTCAGGGAAGGTCAGCTGGGTTTTCTTTTCTGCAAATTAACTAAATGGGAAATATTCATCAATACAGTGTCACAGAAGAAAAAAGAAAAGTGATGGAGCTGTTCAGAGAAGAGGATTTGTTGGATTGGTTTGAATTCTGACACAAAAGAAGAGGTGAGACACACATGCTCCAGGACAACATGAGCAGGTGTGTGAGCTGTGGAAAACACGAGCCTCACCAAATTTCCAGGCTAGAGGAGGAGAGGGCAGAGGTCCCTGGTGGGTCTGCTCTGATCTCTCAGCCCCATGGCTGTGCCTGGAGCCTTTCCTGGCAGGCACTGGAGAACTGGCACCTGCAAACTGCATTTGCAGGCTCAGGGTACAGCTGGTCCCTGTTTTGGGGACAGGAGGTTTGAGGACTGGTTCAGGGCAGGAGGTTTCTGCGAGGGGCAGTTAGGGTGGGATTGGTGCCTTGGGAATGCTGACCTGAAACAGAGCCTGGACAGAGCTGGAGAATAAAGTAGATATTTATTGAAAGGCTTCCAGGATCCACCTTGGGCAGGACAAGAGCCTGACCAGGGCTACAGCTAAGATGGACTAAGAACGGTCACAAAAATGGCCAATCAGTCACAAGATATTACATTTTTATAGGTTTTGGTCCATTTGCATTTTGGGGTTTAATTGTCCAATTACGGCTTCAGGTTATGAAGTCCCATCCTTCTTGTTTGTCCCTTCAGCCACCCTTGTTTGTGCTTTTGGGCCTGAAAACTTGTCCCAGTTGTCTTTGGTCTTCAGCAGGATTTGTTTTGTCTCCCTACTCTGTGAAGAGAGCTTACTAGCATTTAATATGAGGCTGAGAAGTGCACACCTAAGCAGCACAGACTCTGCAAACATGAAAGCTCAACCTGAAGGCGTCAGGATGAGATCAGTCCCGTGATCCTGCCCCTCACAGGAGGGGAACAGGCTCTGTGTGCGGCCAGGCCCTGGCTCGGCACGGAACAGCCGGGCTGGAAAAGCCCTCCCAGAGCTGGAGTGTGGCCCTTGCCAGGGCCACCACCAGGGCCCCGTGTCCCCAAGTGCCACCCCACAGCTGTGTTAATGTAACATCCCCCGGGGATGGGGCTGCTTTAGCCACGGGCCTTCCCCGGGGAGGCGGAGGAGCCGCGGCTCGGCCTGCCCGGCACCCTCAGCCCTCACAGCCACATCCCAGCTCCTGGTGCTCCTGGCTGGGCCCTGTCCCTGATGTACCATGTCCCTGAAGAACCATGTCCCTGATGTAGCATGTCCCTGATGTACCATGTCCCTGATGTAGCATGTCCCTGATGTACCATGTCCCTGATGTACCATGTCTGTGGTGTAGCATGTCCCTCGTGTCCCCAGGCACTGGGGGACATTTGTGTTCCTGGCCCTGGAGATGGTTTCACACCCTCAGCCCTCACAGCCACTGCCTTGGCTGTGCCATGTGCCTGGCTGTGCCCTGTCCCAGCTGTGCCCTGTCCTTGGTGTCCCCAGGCACTGGGGGACATTTGTGTTCCTGGCCCTGGGGATGGTTTCACACCCTCAGCCCTCACAGCCACATCCCAGCTCCTGGTGCTGCCTGGCTGTGCCCTGTCCCAGCTGTGCCCTGTCCCTGGTGTCCCCAGGCACGGGGGACATTTGTGTTCCTGGCCCTGGGGATGGTTTCAGAGCCCAGCCCTCAGAGGAGGCTCCTGGCCCACAGCAAACACCTGGTGCCCATGGCCTGCCTGGGGAAACAAGGATGATGCAAGGTTCTGCCAGGGGTGTCCCCCTCAGGATGGCTAAAAGAAAAAAAAAAAAAAGCTTTGTGAGCTTGAAAAAAATACAGAATAAAGTTAATTCCAGGATAAAAGTGAGCACAGGGTAGTGCTGGGAATGGGAAAAATTCCTGTATGGAAGTTACACCAGTCTGAGCCCCCCTGGAAGTGCTTCATCCACTGTGCACCTTTCCTGGGATATCATGCTGGAATTGTGACTAAACACAGGATTACAGATTAATTTGACTCTAAGCAGCCCCTTCAATACACTGCAGATCATTATAATGAAGACATGAATCTCTCACTGCTCCAAAAAGAGCAGCAAGGATTTCAGCCCTGAAATGGGAGCTTCTTGCCTTGGTGAATATTTCCATTGCACTCATGATATCAGAAATAAGCTTTGCAGATTCTGACTTTTAGAAAATTATCCCCTTGAAAGGCTATTTATGTTTGCCTGTTCTTTTCTAGCAATTAATGCATTGGCTTTGGAGGAAGATCTGTGATGTTATGCAAGTTAAACCTGTAAAAATGGTAAACTCTTATTAATAAAACCCCAAACAGATGCATTACAGCACACACACGTACTCCTATAAACACAGAAAATACTGTGTCTGCATAGAAATAGAAGTACACCCTGAGAGGGGTGATCTGTCTTCTCTGTTAATTGTCTTTATCAGAGAAATATACAATTAGATAAAGCAATACCATTATTTTGCCAACATGCAGGCAGGAGTGGTGACAATTATTCACTAACATCTGTAAATGCTGGAGGGGGAATATTTGCATCTAATTTGGCAAACGTTTGACAAAGCCTGGGAAAAGGGGTGTTTCCTTAAAATATTTTAAAATAAAAACCTTTTGCTTGTATCAAAGTGTTGGGGAAAGCCTGCTCAGTCTGAGCATTTAGAATGATGCTACAAATGGATAAAAATCCTGGATACCCCACAAACTCTGGGGTTCACAGATCCCCCTAAAGCCAGACCAGCCCACCAGGCTGTTCCCATCATCAGGTCAAACATTCCCACTTCTGTCCCCAAAACATGGAATAAAAGCAGGACCTTGCACTTCTGTGGGCTCTTTCACCTGCAGAGCTCAAGGTGCTTGATGGATATTGGATAATTCCCTGAGAGCAAAATGCCCCGACCAGCCCACGTGTCCCAGGAACACACCGAGCACAGGAGGGACAACCTCCAGGACATTGCTGGGTTTGCTGTAAGGAAAAAAAATAGAGTGGGGAGTTGGTATGTGACAGGAGCATCCCAAATCCCTGCTGGTGCAGAGCTGGGTTTCCATGGAGGGGGTGACTGGGGCACAGAGCAGTTCCAGGACTTTGTGTGCTCTGCTGCTCTGTCCCAGCTGCGTTTGGAGCAGGGTAAGTTACCATAACTCTGCCGAAGTCGAGCAGTCTTTGAGAACTGAGGGACTCACTGTTCTTTATTTCTGCTTAATCAGTAATCTCCAAATATCATCACTCCAAAGGAGGCCCCACGTGATGGGGAGCAGGCTGGGCTGCCTGAGCCCGGCAGAGCACAGCAGGAATTCTCAGGTTGGGCACAGAGCATCCCTCCAGCCCTGCTCTGGCATCTGCTGTGCAGTGCCTGAGAGACCCTCTGGGCCCCCACAAACCATCCCTTGGATTTTTAATCTGACTGACAGCACCCGTGAGAGCAGCCCTGCTGCCTCCCCCTGCCCTCTGCAGCCTCAACACTGGAACAGGAATTAACACTTCTCACCTCAGGAGTGTTTAAAGGAGACTCTCACGTGTCAGCAGGCTGAAGTCCATGGCCATCCCCCTGGTTTAACACAGGAATGCTCTCCCGAGGATTTGCTTGATCAATTATTGGTGTTTAAAGGGACGGGGCTCCCATTAAAAGCCCATTTTACACTTTGCCAGCACTGGGTGTGTGCGAACAGCTCCGTGGTGCTGGTCCTGATGTGTTTTTATCACTGCCAAGAGGAAGACCAAGGAAAATGTGCTGCTGCAGGGGACAGGGGACAAAGGACGTGGGGAAGGCTGAGGCAGTTGATTCTTCAGTCCTGCAAGCTCAGGAAGAGCTGCAAGGCCTGGCACAGGGCAGGGCTGGAGGGGTTTAAAATCCCTGGAGGGACTGAAAAGCCCTGTGAGTGTGACCGTGGGGACATGGCTTAGTGGTGGCCTTGGCAGCGCCAGGTTGGACTCTTACAGGTTTTCCCCAGCCCAAACCATTCCATGAATTTACGATTCCCCTCCAGCATTCCCAGGTCCCTGATACCATGGGAAAGTTCAGCAGAAGGCTTACCCTGGGTGGAGAAGCCCAAAGTCACATCAGAGCAAAAGAGAGGGAGAAATCTCAAGATTTTTTTCTGGTTTTTGGAGTCCTCTTGGAGGATTTGGTCCATTCCTGCCTGACCCCCCAGTTTCCTGGGGTTCATGTCAGATATTGCATTGAAAAGGATGAGAAGTTTCTCGATGAACAGAGCCTCCCTTCCCCAGTCCCAGCCTCTGCTGCAGGAGGAGCTGTCCAGCCTGGCAATAATATTTCAAAGTTAATAATACGGGCAGGACTCAAAGCAACCCCAAACACCCAGAGCACTCTTCCTTTTCAGCATTATTTACGGGTTTCTATTTCTCCTCAGGCTCCCTCTGTGTCTCTGCAGTGTCCCTGGCACTGAAAATGAGCCCAGCCCCGTTCGGGAGCTGCTCCAGGGCTGTCCCCGCCCGGCCTCACCTGCAGGGCGCTGACACTGCCAGGGACGGCCAGGTGCTGATTAGGGGACAGCCGGGAGGTGTCACCTCATCCCGGCGCCTCCGAAGGCATCTGGGAATGCATTTATCTCCCAACACATCTGTTTTGAACAATGAAGTTGTAACATGGGGGAACTACATCTAAAATAGTAGGTTTGCTTAATAAGAGGCATTTTTCTCTTGTAAAACTCTCTATTAAAGCCACTTTGCTTTGTTAACTTTCATGGCATGTATCCTCACTATAGCCTTCAACACCTGAAAAATTAGTGGAAGAATTTGACTGATTATAGAGGCTGTTTTCCTTGTTCCACTGCTTCTTCTAAAAGGGATACTCAGCAGAACTTGCCTTTTTTTTTTTTTCATTTTGTGCTGTCTGCATGAGTAATTACCTCCCTGATTTCTGAGATGCAATTGAGTAGCTTCCACATTAGAAAAATCCCAAGATTGATAGAGCCATCTCTCCTAAAGGATTAGTTTGCTGCTGTAATTCCACTGAGTAGGTCATTCAAATAGCAAAATGCTACCAAGTCTAATTCCTCCTGTTTGTAAAAGCCAGGTATTGATACCTATTTAGCAGAGGCTGAAAAGGGCTCTTTGCCTTTGGAGGGGAAAAGGGGCTCCCGTTTCCTGCTGGGGCTCCAGAGGGGCAGGGGGAGGAAAAGGAGCTTTGTATTCCCAGGATGGGCCAGCTCAGGGGCTGCTGACGCCAGAGAAAAGACCAAAGGAAAGGTGATGATTGTGCAGAGATGTTGAGAAATGGGGCACGGTTGTAGGAATCCACCAGGGAGTTTCTCTCAGGATTTAAGGACTCATTAGTTGGGACAGCTTTGGGATGGCGTTGGGATGGCTTTGGGATGACTTTGGGGTGCTGGGGGAGTCCCCCAAGAGCCCAGCAAAGCTGAGGAGGAGAGGATTATCCCAGGAATGGACAGGAAAGAGATTTTAAATCATTTCCCAGGCTCCATCCAGGCCCATGTTCCTGGGAAGGGCCGTGTGTGTTCCCAGGCCCCCCAGGGGGATTTATCCAAAGCATCCATGGGCACGAGAAATCAATCCCCGAGTTCTCTACTCCCCGATTCATCTGCTTTCATACCAAATGTTTATTTCATTTATTGGAGATATTCTGGGAAAGGCTTGGAGAGCGTTCAGCACCACGGCACCTTTTCATCAGAACCCATCTTCCAAATATTCGAATAATGATGGCAGAGCTTTGGAGGGAGTAGGGAGGCAGGAATTCCTCTAAACATCACAGGTGTAACCGTGAGGGCGCAGAGAGCAGCTGGGATTGTCATAAGGAATTGTGCCAATGTCATTTTAACAGGGAAAAATTGCTGATTTTGTCACTCTGCTAGACTAAAAATAAATGTATTAACTAAAACTGTCATCTTAACAAAAATAAGCATATTTAAAACCCTCCTAAAATTCTTAATACCAACTTTTGTTTTTATATTAAAATACTAGAAGCATGGCAATCTCTTAAGTTCAGCAAGATGTATTTTATGATAATTCCAGGGGGGGAAGGCCTACAAAATATAAACAATAAAAAACTTTGCTCTGTAAAGTAAATAAATGTTTGACTTCCACTGAACTACCCCAGGGGCCAAGCTGTAGCCGGGCTGGTACAAAGCCCCTTTCTCTGCCCTGATCCACATCCCCTTCCATGCAGACTGAGCTCTGCTCAGGAGGGGCTCAGCAATTTCCATCGGCAGAGGAGCTGGAAGTTAATTTGAAAGGCAGGAATAAATCTTGGGTGTGCTCTGAAGTCGGTTGAAGTGAAATGCAAAAGCTCCTTGAAGGTGGGGGCACATTGCAGGGACTGACATCCCGGCTCCCCAGACAAGGCACAGATGCTGCATTCCCGTCCCCCCGGCAGCTGCGCGGGGCTGAGCAGCACAGTTACCCTGTAGCTAAACATCTGGAGAGACCCGGGCAGGAGAATAATAAACACCTCCAAATTCCACCAGGCACAGCCCTGAAAGTGACTTTAGGGGGGAGGAAAAGGAGCTGGGGGGGTTGAGGGGGGAACGAGGAGTCAGACCTCAGGCAGCCCTCAGGGGAGGAATTCAGGGGATCCCACGGGGATACCGGCCAGCCCTGCCCCGCCTCTGATCCCCCCTGCTCAGGGCAGCCATTCAGATTTTACACTTGGTATTTTTTACTGCCTCTCCCTTGGAAACTGCCAGTGAAAATAGGACCAGAAAGGTCTGTAAGCTCGGATGGAGCAATATGGTCACGACTGCACGCGCTGACCAGCAGCAGTTTTCAGTTCTTTTGGTAAATATTCCTAAAGCTGTGACATTCCTCAGCACAACCTCCTCTGCTTTGCTCCTGTCCTGTAAAGACACTGCTGCAGTGACTTGTCACAGCCGTAGGGTCCCAGAGCTGTTTGGGTTAGAAGGGACCTTAAATCCCATCCCTGTGCTGCTCTGGACATTTTCACCCACATTTCCACCCCTGGACCCCGGGATGGATTTCAGACGTTTTGCAGAAAAATCAAGATCTGAAATAAAGGCATTACCTGGGAGGCTGGGGAGTGGCTGGAAGAACAATGTAAATGTAAGATCACAAGTGGCTGGAAGAACAATAAATAACCCCCTTTAACCCCTTTTCTCCTGAGCACAAACAGCCCCTGACTGATTCCTTTTGTCATCAGTCACTTCATCAGGTGAGTGTAAGGACAGGAGGGACTGAATCCACTGCATTTCACCAGGGAACCCAAAATTTGTGCCTGATGAAAGGCAGGGAACCGTTCCCAGAAGTGGAGCTCGTGTTTCAGGGGATCAGGCTGGAGATAAGGCAGGGACAGGAGCAAGAGTCTGCAGGATGCTTGTTTGCTAAACAGAAATCCTGCTGTTTACAGGGGGTTCTTTGAGAAACCTAATTCATATTTTTTTCCTCTGAATGAAGGAAAAAAACCTTTTAAAAATTATTAATTGGGTAAAATTCTTCAAGGTGCCTTTATCAACAGCTGTGCTCCTGGCATGTTGTTAAGGTGACAGCCATACCCTGCACTGCTCTTTTGGGGGAATATTCCACACTGAGCTCACAGTCCCAACACCACTTCAGTGATTCCATCATTAAGAAATCAAATCAAATGCTCAGTTTTGTTTTTGCAGTTTCACCGGGGCAAAGTGTGGGATTTCCTACAAGCCAAAGGAGCAGGAGAGCAGGAACACAGGATTGTTCCACACAGGATTTCCTTCAGAAGGACAGTGGGAATTGTGCCTCATTCCCTGTTGCAGCCCTGGATCCCAAATGCCCCAGCGTGCCCAGATCTCAGCTCAGCACCTTCCTAGGCTAAACAGAATTCATACTGGGGAGCGTCCTACTGAAGAAACTTTGGGATGTGGTAAGGGGCTCACGAGGCAGGAGGCAGCCCCCAGTAAATGGAATTAGCCCCTGTCACGGCCGTGCAGGACCGGCTGTCTCAGCACCTCAGCCACGACTCCGCCGCTGGGGAGAGACTGGCAAGGGCAGGGAGGTATCGCTGGGAACGAGAGAGAAAAAAGAGATGAAATCAGAAAACCTCTCTATCAATCTGCCAAGCTGTCAGAGACGCTTGTCCTGAAACAATTCCTCTCATTTCCAATAAATGATGTCAGGAGTGGATAAAAGGCATAGACAGCGAGTCTGGAGACAGCCGCCTCCTCTCCCGAGCCGCGCTCAAACAATTCGGGGTAAATGTGCCGTCAGTCCCCGCTGACAGCCAGCCTGGGCACGGCTCCTTTGGGAGCGCTGCTGCCTCTGAAGGGCTCCCCAGCAGTGGGGGACAGCTCCAGCTCCCAGCCCCTGCCTCCCACCCCAGGAGGGGAGCAGGGGTCACGGCAAACTGGGAGTACTGGTGAGCAGGCAGTGCCTGTCAAAGCAGGGGCTGAACTCCAAGGGAAATCCAGCATTTCTGGATTCAAATTCAAATCCAAATCCAAATTCTGTGTAGCCATAAATAGCTCACAGCACACCCAATAAAACATAAAGGCAGGGGATTATTCGGAAATTAAAGAAATTAAGGGAAAATCTATCAATCACCTGAGCTTAAAATCGTCGATAAGAGCAGCTTGATACAGTCAATACTAAGAGCACAGTCAGGGCTGAGGAGGTGGCAGAGGCTGTCTGGGGGTGTTGGGGATGGCAGAGCTGGTGGACCCAGGCTGCAGGGACAGGGGCACAGGAGCCATGGCATTTTAAACATTTTCCTGGGTATTCCTCAGGAAAAAAACCAAACCTGGTGTCAGCCGTGCCCAAACAATCATGGGCAACCCGAGGAAAAAGTATCCTGGGCTGACCTTCAGCTTCTGGGTTGGACTGGAGCTCCAAGGACTGCACTGAGCCACAAGGGGCCAACGTGAAGTTAAACCTGGTACAGGAACAGCCCTGCAGTTCTCTACCTGTCCCAAACTGCAGGTGAGAAATGATGCCCCACGTTTTTAAGGTTATTTTTGTTTTTATACAGCCCTGTGGGAAGTCGGACCTTTTTGGAATAACACCAGCAAGGGCTAAGGCTGGTCCTCCCTCCAACAGACATTCCTGGGAACACTTTCTGCTCCCCCTCCTGCCCAGCCCTTTTCTGGCCTCTTTATTTGATGGTAGGTTTGGACAGGGAGACTTCCTGATGCACGAGTGAGTGCCCGGCACGATAAATACTGTGACATAAATGAACTTGTACTCTCTTCCCTTCATTGTTCCATTTTAAAATTATGCTCCCTCAGGGTCCCTTGGTCCTCCTTTATTTAGATTTTTAACCCGTGGATTGTCATCAAGCTGTTTCAAACTTCTGCAATTCAGGAAATTACATTTTTCATTTCCTAAACATTAAAATCCACCTGAGCACAGGAGGAGTTCTCCCCGGCCCATCTCCATCCCCCACTGGTCACCTGGAGCAGGGAAGAGTTGGAACTCCACAACGCTGTTTTTGTGGCGTTCCAATTAATTCTGTTGTTTACCTCAACGAAGGGAAAAATCCCCAGCACTCAGCGCCGCTCAAATCAGCGAGACCTTTGTGCCACTTCAACAATTTCTGCACGGAGTTTGTGCGAGAGGAGACGGAGCCCCTGCAGTGTCAGCTGTGGGTAAAATCCACCCCTGGAATAACCCAGACCCTGCCTGGCATTGCTGGGGTGCAGAAAGGAGCATCCCTGGGCAGGGGTCTGAGCCCTCAGCTCGCTCTCTGTGACCTCAGCTAACAGGGACTGTTCAAAGGCACAGGAGGGTGGTTGGAAATGGGGCTGATCAGGATTTGGGGCTCGGTTCCTCCTGAGCCTCTGGAAGGGAGGAGAGGAGCAGGCAAAGCAGGAGCTCTGCTGCCAGTGGTCCAGCCTTCCCTGCCCCTCCTCTGAGAGTCACCCGAAACGCGGCAGAAAAACATCAGGAAATCACACGAGGGTAAACGATCAGCCAAAACCGACCTCAGAGACGATTATTATAAAATTTAAAACTGTCACATTTTGTTATGCAAACTCTTTCCAAACACCAACTATCACCGTCCTTAGGAACAGTTTTTAGTATACCATCACCTACAAAAAACAACAAACCATTTATAATTCAAATTCTCTTCATCCTGGCTTTCAGGCAACTTCCCATTCCTTTGTTTCAGGGTGTAGTGCTGGGCTGGGGGCTGGAAGGGGAAGGGTCTGGGCTCGGCAGGACTCCCTTCCCTGCATGCAGGGCCCACATCAGGGGCACCTCCCAGGACCTCTGGGACACACAGGCAAACCCAAGGGCTTGGGATGAGGGCTGGCATTGCTGCATCCCTGTCCTGCCTCACCCTCACGGGGCGTCCAGGGGTGTTCGTGTCCTCCTTGGCTTCACCACTGCGTCCCCCTGTCCTCCTTCCCCAAAACCCCTGGCTGGGGAGCAGGAGCTCTGGGAACACGGCCCCGGGAGGCTGATGGAGGAGGAGGAGGAGGGTTGTACAATCACAGCCGGGATGGCTGGGCACAGGTGAGCTCCCGCAGGGAACATCAAACAGAAATCAGGGCGGGCTGGATGAGCTGCGGGGAAAGGCGAGCCCGTGTCCCTGCTGCTCCCTGCCCCTTCCCCGCAGCAGCAGCAGCCCCGGGATGCTGTTTACCAGGAACCATAGCAACTTCCGAGGCCATTAGCTGCAATCACAGCCGGCTCCAGCACCTGACTGAAGGCTCGGATGTGTGATATTTAGTCTGACCTATAAAAATATCTCTGGAGCAACCTGCGTGCATAAGTGTCACATCAAATGTTTGTCATACACGGGATGTGACACCGGGCACCTGACGGAGCCTCGCCGCAGCTGAGGGGGATCTGCCCCTTTAAAAGGCTCCTAATATTCCCCTCAGCCACTACAGAGCCCAGCTGGTGACAGTGGCCAGGCCGTGTGTGACAAACAGGGCCCCGCTCTTCCTCACTGCCAGTCCAACATTCCCAGTTACCACGTCCAGTTATTTCATTAAAGATGTGTGTAGTCACCGTGCTGGCCCAGGACACCCCTTGGTGCCACCAAAGATGGCACAGTGGCACCCTGGGGAGGCTGACAGAGCCCAGGGGAGCTGTGCCATGGGTCACCTTGGGAGCTCTGGGCAGCTCTGAGGCTCAGCAAAGCCCTCGGGGGCTGGGGCAGGGCTGGGAGATGCTGCTGCTCCTGCAGGTGAACCCCAAACCCCTGAGCTGGCCCTCAGCTGAGAGCCCCCAGCGCTCTGCTGCTCTCCTCAGCCTTTGGAAAGCGCCTCCTGAGGGGGCTGTGGCTCCTGCTGGTGTAGGGCTCAGCCCGGGGTGAGTTCTCCTGCTGGAGGGGGGATTTAGGAGTCCTGGGGATCTCCAAACCAGCCTTTCATGTTCCACAGGTGCTTTCCAACACTTCCCCTGCAGAGCTGCTCAAAGCCCTCCCACACCTGGGCTGCAAAATCTCCCAGAGAATGCAATTTTCTTCTTTTTTTCTTTACCAAGATAGAGTCTGGAAGCTGTGCTGGAGTGCCCGTCCCTGGAGGTGTCCAGGGAACACCAGGACACTTGGTGGCACTCAGGTCTCCGGGCTGGGGACAGGGTGGGCACCGAGCACAGCTGGGACTCCACGGGCTGGGAGGGCTTTGCCAACCTCAGGGATCCTGGAATTCTCTTTCCAGGGGAAGCAAAATTGCAGAACCTGCCTTGGCAGAATGGAGTGGCCTGGGTCCCTCTCTGAGGGATGGCCTGGTCATTTCTGACCTCCAAATATTGCAAATCTTCAACATCCCCTGGCACAGCTGGGAGAAACACCCTGTTAACTGTCCATGGAACTGGGTGAGCTCTGTCCCTCCAGGTCCCTTTGGAGAATGAGCCACTGGGACAGAGCCACACTAAAACTCCTTCCACTGCCTTTGTTCTTCTTTAAAAAAATCCAGTTTGGATGATCAATAATTACAGGAAGGCTGTTCTGTCTGTTACTGGGAAATGGGGCCTCACAAAGGGTACTGAATCCAAAATGCCCCGCTAGGATAGATAAAAACATCACTCTCTGCTTCTGCACGGAATCTAAAATATGATACATATACAAATTTCAACAGATTGTTCATGAAGAAAAAAATTAAAAAGAGGAAGTTTTGAAGGCTGACTAAAACCCAAGATTTCATCTAAATCTCAGACATTTCACTCAGCTCTCCTGAAGAATCCTGCCTCTGTCAGGCATTTCACCTCTGCAGCATCTGACCTTTCTTTGGAGTACGTAGATTTCAAAATTAATTCATATTCATCCTCCATGCAGTTTTGTGGGGCTTTCCTCTTGAAAGTAGGATATTTATTGTCACAACAACGTTACAGGGCATTAATTAATGTGGTACTTTTAGGATTGGTGCTTGGGGACTGGAACAGAAAGTACCAGCAGAGTGTGAAATCCTGCCCTGGGCACTCCTCCATACGGGAACAACTTGCAGAATGTATATTCATGAACTTGCAGCTTCCTCAGGAATCACCAAGAGCCACAGAAAGACTGAACTGAAGCTATTACTCCCAGAAATATGGCTTTAAGCAAGAATTTGCTTGATTTTCACCAACATTGCTGAATGCCAAGCAGTACATGCATATGATGTTCTTGCATAGAAATTGTTGTATCAAGTGAAATTACAATGGCTCCTGGAGTTGTTGGGGCCCATTAGAAAAAATAGAGAAAATAGATTAAATTATCTCCTCTAGATTAAAAAAAAAAAATAAATCTAGGATTCCTGATGTAGAACTGGAAAAGAGAGGGAAAACATCAGGTGTATTCCTGGCAGAAATGCCTTTTTGTTCAGGAATTTTCTACCTCTGCAACCGTATCATTCACTGACCCTAAATCCACCCTTGTGGCACCTGTAACGACTCTCTGAGGGATGGGAAAAGCTCACAGCCAAAGAAGTTTGTAGTTCTTAAAATCCACAAATCATTCTTAAGATAGAACCTAAATCCAAAAGCATTTAAAACACGGAATGGCTTAAGAAAGGCAAATTGGTATAAATGTAGCATTTCCACCCAAATTCAGTTTGAGATGATCAAAATATGATCAGCTCCAGTAACACCAACAAAGTTTGATTCATTTACTCATAAAGCTAAATATACTCGGTGTTTTGATAATATCAGGAATGCTTTACATTTCCTCGTATTTAATGGTTCTTCAAATCTGTCCCCATAACACAGAAATGATTATTTTAAATTTATTTGAAATCCAGGGATGTGTGTACCTGGACAGGTCGGGCAGCCAGGTCAGGTGAAATAACCCAGGTATTATCAAAGTTGTGCTTCACAGGAATTAAAATGGGAAACTGTGGGAATAACTCCCAGCCTGGAGAGGCCGTTCCCTTATTTAATGTCTATTTTTAAAAGTGGCTGAGATTTTCTCTGTAAAAAAATAATGAACTTTACAAAATGTCACTTTTACTAACAGAAATTATGGCTCGAATACCTGAATGTGAATATTAAATATTAAAAAAAAAAGCAGAGAAAAGAAAATTTCATTTAAATAATGCTGAGGTTGTGACACAAGCTGAGAAAAGCAGGGAAATGCAGAGTCACAGCTGACACTGCCCTTAATTCACACAACTTTGGGCAAGGTCACGAGGGCAAAAGTGTAACTCCAGTCTGGGTTGCAAGTTTGGAGACCTCCATTTCTTTAATTTTGAAATTTACATCTTAATACATTTTAAAGATTATTTTAATCCCCTTATTTAAGGTGAAATGGTGGCCTGTGAGAGCTGGAGAGGGCCTGGGGACAAGGGATGGAGGGACAGGACGCAGGGAATGGCTTCCCAAGGGGAAAGGGGAGGTTGGGGTGGGATATTGGGAAGGGATTCCTGGCTGGGCTGGAATTCCCAGAGCAGCTGTGGCTGCCCCTGGAAGTGGCCCAGGCCAGGTGGGACACTGGGGCATGGAGCAGCCCGGGCAGTGCCATGCCAGGGCAGAGGATGGGCAGGGCCAGGAGGAGCAGCCAAGGCCAGGTTTGGGTGAAAAGCCCTCAGGTGTCCCTCAGACAGCACAGCCAAGGGCAGGTTTGGGTGAAAAGCCCTCAGGTGTCCCTCAGACAGCACAGCCAGGGTCAGGTTTGGGTGAAAAGCCCTCAGGTGTCCCTCAGACAGGCCCAGGTAAGGCCAGGTTTGGGTGAAAAGCCCTCAGGTGTCCCTCAGACAGGCCCAGGCCACCTGCACGTGGCCCAGCCCAGCTCCCCTGCTGCAGTGACAGATCAATGCATTGGTGATCACCTCTGCAGGTCACCTCCTAATGACACGATCAATCAAATTTCCTTCAATTCTTTCAAAATTAAGCAGAAAGAAAAAGAGATTTTAGTTTTCTTTTCTTAGCTTATTTTTAACAGAGGCACTACAGAATTATGATGGTGTCCTTTTGGTAAACCAAAATGTCAGACACATATTATTCTTTTAAACATCTCCTGGCCTTTCTCTGAAAGGTTAAGGTGGTTTAAATAAATTTAGTCAAAGTAAATGACAGCTGAGGAAGAGTATTAGAAAACTATACTTATCAACAACCTCTTTTCCTTAAATTTAAACAAGTCATTTACCAAACTGCAGTTTAAGGAGATCATGACAATATATGCTGTTCCACGGGAAGATGAAAACAACTTGAAATGGTAAAGAAATGTTGGGTGGAAGAAATTACACACGAGTTAGTGAATGTTAATGCATGGTCTGAAAGTTGCAAACCACGGTTTTCAAAATAATGGGGCAGCAGCCTGGGCTTTCACCTGAGACCTTAAGTGGGAGTTGTCCTTTCCCTGCTTTTCCATCACACTGATGGCAGAGGCTGAGATGGAGCAGGCAGGAAAAGTGTGGCTCCAGACCCCACTGCAAGAGGGTCCCACAGACTGCCTCGGTGTTGGACAGATGTTGGTGTTTGCCACGGGAGCGCTGCTTAGAGCAGCACATTTTGTGTGTATTTGCAGATTATGAAATGCAACTTTAAAAGCGATTCTAACACCCGTGAACATTTCAGATGCACGTGTGCAAAAATAGTCCAAGTGGGAAAGAAACCAACCCAAACCTAGCAGCCAAATCAGGGGCTCTTCAAGATAGCTCAGCAAGAGATCATTTACTAATTAACATGGATAATTGGGATCTTGAACTCATCACCCAAATAAAAGGATGATTAAAACACAGCGAGTCTCAGAATCCCAGAATGGTTTGGGTTGGGAGGGGCCTCAGAGCCCATCCCACCCCTGCCATGGGCAGGGACACCTCCCACCATCCCAGGCTGCTCCCAGCCCTGTGCAGCCTGGCCTGGGACGCTTCCAGGGATGGAAATAACACACTGAGATGGTTTTTCTCACATCAATAATGCATTTTCCCCATTCCCATCTGCTGAGGAAGCAGCCCCAGTGAGCAGCCACCTCTGAGATGCAGAGGCAAAGCCCATGCCTGTCACTGCTGCTGTCCTCTGCTGCACCTTGGCCACCTCCTTCTTCACCTGGGAGCCAACACGGGTCACCCCACTCCAGCAATTCCCACTTTCCTGCAACAAATCCCAATCCCACTGCATGGCCCTGAACCTGCTGCCCACACAAAGGGGAAATGGGGTCATTTCTTGGGCCCAGTTCAAGCACAGTCTCAGAGCTGGCTGCACCAGGACCTCTGGCAAAGTCTGGGAGGAAGAGGAGCTGCCTTACCCCACCCTTTCTCTGGGCTCTTTACTCCACACATAACACAGGCAGGGCCAAGAGAAAAAACCCTTGTGAAGACAAAAATACACTTGGTAATATTTGTGTTCACTGATCTATACCCAAGCAAAGACCTCCTGTCCAAAGACTTATTATTATTGCTTTTACTTACTTTACTACTACTTTAATTACCACATAATTACAACCCCCTGCTGAAGCATCTCAAACTCGTCAGAAAAACAACAAACCCCAACTCCCTGCATCCACACCAAAGCCCAGCTCCGGTGAAGCCTTTCAGGGCTCGGCGGCAGAAATTTCATTTTTACTCATGGGCAGGAAAAGCGGAATTACCCGTCCACTGGCCCAGCACGGAGGCCTGGCAGATTGGGGCTGAGTTTCCATAGAAATGCATTGATTAGAGCCTAATTCCCGTTAATGTTGTGTCCTTGCAGCACGCTCTGCTTGCTTACACCAGCCAGCACCTTCCCTCGCAGCCGCCCTCCGCTTTTGTTCGGCTCAGTAGGTTTCCTAACTGCTGGATTTTATTGAGTTAAATCAAGCTGTCACTTCATCTGCCTGAAGGATGACTCAAATACAACACATAATAATAAAAGAAAAGTAGGATAAAATAATCTTGTCAAGCCAGAAAAACTGATTGCTTGAAGTTGTAGCCTTCAATCAATACACTAATTCCACAATTTATACCTCTTTCAATTGGAGAGGAAAGAAACCCTGATATGGTATTTCTTGGCTCACTGACCAACTTTGACCTTCTATCTATGTGAATGTGGGATTAGCAAGTGCTGCTGCTTAGTGAAATCACCTATGAAAACAGGGAAGCAAATCAGGGCCGTTTGAGGCTCAAACCAACTTTATTAATTCCAGCAGGGCCAGGGGTGTTTATTGCTCAGGAGCTCCGGGCTCACAGCGCAGCTTCAGAGGCTGCTGGGCTGGGGTTTGGTGCTTGGACAGGAAGGGGGGCAAAGCTCTGGGACCTTGGCACCAGAGCCAACAGTGGGGGGTCCCCCCAAAGCCACCCACACTGTCACCTGTCCGAGGGAAACCCCAGGAAAACCAGGCTGTGGCTGCTCCTGCTGCTCACAGTTCCCTGCCTGGAGTCAGGTGGACAAAGACACTTTATCCAGGCAGCTTTAGAAACCAGTTTCTCGAGGAATAACAACCCGTTTTGTAATTTGCTATTTTTTTTTCCAGTGGCAAATGATCTCAAACCCCTCTTTTATTTGTAAATTGTCGTTAATCTGCATAGCTTTATAAAAGAACCATCAAACTGCTCGTTTTCAGAATTCGGGATGCTCTTTGGCTGTCAGGTTCCTGCTTTGCTTTCAGAATTCCTCCCCTGCAGGCACAGTCCAGGAAATAAAAATTCTTTGTTTAGTGAAGCTTTTATAGTTCAGCCTGCCACCTGCTTAGCTCAGGTTGTGGCAGGCTATCAAACAGGGCTGGAGCCGGGAGCCTCCCTGCCCTGTGCCTCCAGAAGGAAAAGGAAAACCCGTGCAGGCTGCCAGATCAGCTGCGGTGGGGAAGAGCCAGTCCACACTGCCTGAAATTATAAAGGTAATTAAGGCAGTGCAAGAGCTTGCAGCTTTCCTTTGCTTGGGAAAAGGGGGTGTTTTAATAAACACCGAATTTTCCCACTTTCCAGGGATATCCCTCCCTTCCAGGGATATTCCTTGTGCCTGTTCTCAGTGATTTCAGCAATACCCGCTGGCCTGAGAAATCAAAGCTGAAATAAAGGGATGCCCAGCCTGGGATGACCTCTGAACACAGCCTGGAACAATCCAGATCCCAAATCCGCATCACAAGTGGCGACTTGGGCAAGGAATAACAGAGCTCACACATTCCAGGAGCTGCTTCTTCCCCTTTTGTCCTTCCTTTGTGCCTCGGGAGGGGTGGGAAACGGGGCAGTGCCATCCCAGAGACACTCACGGTAGATGTTCCTGTACAGGGAGGGTGGGCAGGCCCTGGCACAGGGTGCCCAGAGCAGCTGTGGCTGCCCCCGGATCCCTGGCAGTGTCCCAGGCTAGGCTGGACACTGGGGCTGGGACAGTGGGACGTGTCCCTGCCATGGCAGGGGTGGCACTGGGTGGGCTCTGAGGGCCCTTCCAACCCAAACCATTCCATTATTTCCTGACTCCAAGTCACAGTGAGCAGCTGGAAGCTGAAGCCACGGGGTAAAACCACCCAGCAAGGAGCAGCTGCAGCATCCCTGACTGTTCCTGCATCTCTGCAGCCCCCGGCCACGTGGGCAAGGGGCACAATTAAACTTTCCAGTTCTTTTTAGCAAGACACAACTTTGATTAACCTTTCCTTTACTCACAGTTTACTTTGCTAAGAGCAGAAAACGCTGCTGGAGGTATTTCCTTTTATTTTTCCAGGGAATGGATGGCATTTCCCCAGGCACCAGCCCAAGCAAAAAAAACCCCACCTCCATGGAATATCAAGCAAGCCCCAGAACACACTCCTGGTGCAGCTGCACCTCCCTGCAGCCTCAGCCTGTCCTGGCACTAGGCTCCTGCTCTGCTCCAGGTGAACTCTGAGCTGTTCCCCAGCTCCCCCAGCACCCCTGGCACATTGCAGCTCCTCCCCTTAGCGGGAACAGAGTTAATGGTGCAGCGTTAATGGAGAGAAATCCCGAACACACACACGTGTCAGGTGGTCACCTCACCCTCCCAACGTCTTGCCTCAGAAAGGCTGGATCATCCAAACTGCCTCTGCTACAACGCTGGGCACTCACAGGCAGCACAAAGACAAAACACCAAGGGAAGGCGAAGAAAAGCACAGAAACAGGGAAAGTTTACTGGGTATCAAAATTCTCCCTAATTGATTATGGGCAATAAATACGAACATTAAGGAATGAGATCCATTCCTCCAGGTGAGATCTTAGTCTCCCCAGACACTTTTCACTCCCCAGTTTGGATCGACTCTCTCAGAGGTATAAATACCTGCAGGAAACGAGGGTCTGCACCAAAATACTCCTGCTTTCCCCTCTGCTTCCTCCTCAAGGGAAGCAGAATAAAAGAAGACATTTCCAGGAGAGGAGGCACAGCCCCTGAGCCCACTGATCGCATTGTCCCTGGATTTGTGCTGCGATGAGGGATGGAGATGCATCTCATGCTGATCCTTTGAAGCTCATGGAGATGAAGGTTAAGAGGCATTTGGAGCTGTTAGTTTGTTTGTGGCCGGGGAGGGAGGTGCTCGCTGCCCTCAGTGCTGCAGGCTGAGGGATGTCACCGGGACTCACCTCTTGACATTCAGTCCCATGGCAAGAACAAAGATTAGAGCCAGGGTCAGCCCGTGCCAGTCCAATTTCACTCAAAGTTTTATTGGCCACACCATTGTTCATCTGATTGTTCCCAAACACTTTCTCTTAACAGAAATGCCGAGGTTTAGCCTTATTTTCAGCCATCGATTACAGCGCTGTCAGCTGAGCAAATACCGGGCTGGAAATTGCAGTGTACTTGAGAAAGTAGGGGGAAAATCTATCAGAAATGAACAAAAATTGCTCATGGAATAAGCAAATAAGGGAGATGGGCTCAGGGGCTGAATAAACAGCCCGTGTGGTGCGTGCACAGAACAGAGGTGCTGTGGGAGCCCAGGGTCTGGGCTGGTCCAGTAAGGAGAAACAAGCAGCTGAACACTCCAGGACTCCCAGGAATGTTTTTATCTGAACCCTCAGCTTCTGCTGGCCACAACTAAAAAGCAAATGCTGTCATTTTAATGTATATTAATGATCTAAACCATGGGAGTTTGGCTGTTTCGAAGGACTGCCCGGCCATGGCTCAGCTGTGGCACCTCCATCATCCCCATCACCCTTGAAACCCTGAGGTGTCATCTCCAGATCAGCTTCTGGCTCCCTAACACAGCTCAGGAACACCTCAAACAGCTTCACAGCTCTGGGGAAACAAAACCACAGCCAGCAGCAGCAGCCACACAAAAACAGGAGCCTGACCCCGGGGCAGGGAGCCCCCAAAGACATCAGCCTGAGCCCAGGGATGGGGCAGGGAGCCCCCAAATCCATCAGCCTAAGCCTGGGACAGGGACCTCCCAAAGCCATCAGCCTGAGCCCAGGGATGAGACCCCCCAAAACCATCAGCCTGAGCCTGGGACAGGGACCCCAAAATCCATCAGCCTGAGCTCAGGGATGGGGCAGGGACCCCCCAAAGCCATCAGCCTGAGCCCAGGGCAGGCAGGGGCAGGCAGGGGAGCTGCTGAGCCCTGCAGCAGCACTGTCAGCACAATTCCCTGTGGGAATCCCTGGAAGAACGGTGCCAGAGGGGCTGTGAGGGCACAGAGCTCAGTCATTCCCTGGGTTTGCAGCAGTGCCAGGGGCTGCAGGTGAGGGAGCTGCAGCCCAGCACTGCCCGTGGGAGGGGGACACCATGGGAACCACCAGGGACACCCCTGGATGTGGGAGGGGGACACCATGGGAACCACCAGGGACACCCCTGGATGGGCCCCAAGAGCCCTAAAACAGAGCAGGGAACCCTCTGGGTGAGTGTCAGTGACAACCACACCTGGCTTGGACCCCAAACCCTTGGCACAGCCCCAGGGGCACTGGAGGTGCCCTGGATTGTCCCAGGGCAGGAGGGAGCCAGGGCTGTGTGCCCACCTTGCCCTTGGCAGTGCCACTGTCACTCACCTGTCCTTGTAAGGGTGGCCACAATATATAGAGTGACATGGTAAAATCTTTAGAAGGCTTTCTCTATGATGGTGGCATGCTGTCTTTTATACAGTTGTTACAAACCTCGTGGGCAGCTTTAATTGGTTAATAGTTTTCTTGTTAATTGTTCTATTGGTTGGTAAAGGGTATTTTACTTGTTTATCAAATTTATCTACTCTTACGTATTTTCTTTACTGGTTCTCATGGGACAAATCCTTCATTATTACAAGTGCATTTGTTTTTTACCCTTAGAATGGATTGTTGTGTTAGAGGAACTTCTCATTCTCAAGACAGCTTTGTATGGGAACTTGCAAATTGCTTGTGAGCTGCACTAGAAAGAAATGCCAGGCCAGCTTTATGCCCCTTTCCTACACTCAGCAGCCCCTCCTCCCCTCCCAGCCTGGCTCACCTGAGCTGCAGCTGCTGCTTTCCCTCTCCCAGTTAAATGCTGCTCTCCCTTTCGGTGCTGGCACTGGGAATTTCAAGAGAGAGCGGGAGAGTGACAGGGACCGTGTACAGCAGGGCAAATATTTGTTGTATAAGATAAACGCCCAATTATCTGAAATGTAATCTTAATATGACTTATTAAAATAGATTACGTTTTAATGTGCGCCGCAATTTGCGCGTTATCCAGCGGCGCGTGGGTGTGCAGCTTCCCCTGCGCCTCTCCCCTGACAAGCTGCACCAGTGCAGATACAGGGGAGGCGAGGGCCCCGCCGCTATCTCCCTCTAAATGGCTCCATTTGGTGTTGATAGTCAGATACAGCCCTCACCTTTATCCCAGCTTGTTTCTGACCCACTGAGTTGGTGTTAATCACCCCTGTGGGCACCAATAATTTCCCCATATGTGGAATTTGATAAGTTAGAGCACCCACTTCATTTCAAGAAGATTCCAGCTGGCTATCCAGTTATCGCTATGGACAGCTTCAAGCACTTCCATGCTGCTCCTTGTATTCTCAGCTTTATCAAGTGCTTTGCACTTTTTGTCTTTTATCTCTTAATTGAGACCTGACTGCAAGAAATGCCTATCTCTTAAAGTGTGGTGCATTAAGTATTAACTTGAACTGCTTTGGCTACTTGAGGTACAGAAAAACCTTAAGAAGCTGGGAAAAGGGTGAAAAAAAATCTCCCCAAATCTCTATTTAGAAAAACTGTGTAAATGCTACAGTGTAATAAAAAAAAAAATAAAATCTTTTTCTTCCTTCTCTGCCTCTTCCTACAAGCAAAAGGAAAAATAGAAGAGGAAAGTGTGTATTACAGTCAGAAATCAACTCCATCTACTTGTTTGCTTAACTGGAAATGCATTAAAATGCAAAGGGGCTGGAAAAGGAAAGCGTTAGGAAATGAATGTGTATGAATAAGGAATTATTTCACAATTAAAGGTGGTAAAGAATTCTTTTCTCACCGAATGATCTGTTCAGTCCATTCAGTTGTCAACAGCAGCAGCTGAACCTGCTCGTGGAGGAGCCGGGCGGGTGTGATTGTCACAGACACCCTTCCATGGGGAATATCTGAATTTTTTTGAAGCATCCCTCCCAGAACGACTCTGAGCGAAGAGTGTGGAGTCTGGCAGAGCCCAGACAGCGTGCAAGATGCAGGTTGTGTCTTGCTGCTCCACTCTGCACCCACTCCTTCCTCACAGACACGCTTTGCATTCAGCAACAGCCCCAAGAGCAGAAGTGTTCCACTCCCTGTCGGTGTCTGAAACCCAAACCCCGACTTGGGCTCGTGTTTTTCATCATTTTCCTGGCAAACAACCTCCCTGAAAAGCTGCTCTCAGACTGCCTGAGGAACCTGTCCTCATCCCCCTGGCAGGAGGAGGCAGCCAGGTGAGGGTCAGTGCCTTCTCCCGAGGAACAGGAGGCAGGACCAGAGGAGACGGCCTCAAGCTGTGCTGAGGGATACCAGGTTGGGTATCTGGGAAGATTCCAGCCCTGCAGGAGTGGTTCAGCACTGGCACAGCCTGCCCAGGGCAGTGCTGGGTCACCATCCCTGGAAATGTTGGGAAAACGAGTGGAGATGTGTCCCAATGTGCTTTGGAGGGCACGGAGGGGGTTCAGCTGAAGGCTGGGCCTGCTGACCCTGCAGGTCTCTGGCAGCCTCAGTGGTTCTGTGACTCTCCCAACTGAGCATCTAAGCTCAGAATGTGTTGGAAGACATTGGCACAAATCTCCTGGTGCAGCAGTTTTATCCTCTGTAAAATAGGGTGAAAACATTTCAATATCACCTTGAAACCTTTGGAGCAGCACTGCTCCCAAACTGTGGTGCCCTGGCAGAAAACCTGGGATCCACATACTCCTCATCAATGATCACTTCCCTTTTAAAGCAAAACTAGACAAGGCATTAACTGCTCCTTCGAGCCCAAACCCAGCTGCTCAGGAGGACCAGGCAACATCTTTGTGCCAATGAATTTTCAGCTTGGAAAAGGAGAGGAAAAGCAGGACTTGCCCTTCCCAGGAGCCCTCTGAGCCTGCCCTGCCCTCCCCACCGCAGGTGTCAGTGGCAGGAGGTGGGACAATGCACAACCTTCTCCTGCACTGCGTGTGGGGCAGTGTCATCTCTCTGAGCATTAACAAGAAATAACAATAAACCAACTTTCCAAAGGCTCTTTGCCCATTCAAAGAGCTCAGCTGAGCCCAGCTCTCACCCAAATGTGTCCCCACTCGTGCAGCTGCAGGTGTGTTCTGCCTCTGATTTATAAAGACACCAGATTGCTGCCCCAAAAAAGCAAGGCAGGCAAGACCAGGACTGTGTGGGGCAGATTAGGGGAAGGAAATATTGATAAGCCAAAAGGCATTTTTCCTTTCAAAGACAAAGGCAGCAGCAGTAATCCCGCAGTGAGGGAGAGGATTCTCACCTTCCCGTCTGGGGGATGTTACTGAAATCAGAAAGGTAAAGCAAAGGCCCTGAGAATGAAGGTAAAATTACACATAACAGCAGTTCCAAAGGGTTAGGTGAAGGTACCTGTGGTTCAGGAGGGGCAGAAGGGCCCCTCACAGAGTGGGAAATAAAGATAGGAGGATATTTTGGCTGGTCAGGAGTAAAGGCAGAACAGAACCAAAGTACCAAAGAGGTACAGAGCAGAAAAGGAATATAAAAGGAATTTTTTTACATGGCTAACACCGAATAACTGAAATCAAATTCCCTAGGCAACAGAAACAGAAGGCAATAGAAGTGCTATCAGAAAAGACAGAATTCACCTGCAAGAAGTCAAACCCTTTGCCACGGCATCACATGTTTAAGAGCATCCCCAGATATCAGAAGGCTTTTACTAATTACAAATTCCCCCTTGTATCAGAGGCCTACAACAAAGAAAAAACTGTGAAAAACCCATCATCTGTTATTCTTTTCTTGCCAGTTCACATTTTTGGGTTAGTTTTGGGGAGACTGTAAACTCAGTACATGAAGTGAGTTGGCTGCCACAAACTTGTACAGATCCCTTCAGCAAGTAAATAATTGCCACAAACTTGTACAAATCCCTGCAGGGATCCCTGGCACACACTTGTACAAATCCCTGCAGGGATCCCTGGCACACACTTGTACAAATTCCTGCAGGGATCACTGGCACACACTTGTACAAACCCCTGCAGGGATCCCTGGCACACACTTGTACAAATCCCTGCAGGGATCACTGGCACACACTTGTACAAACCCCTGCAGGGATCCCTGGCACACACTTGTACAAATTCCTGCAGGGATCACTGGCACACACTTGTACAAACCCCTGCAGGGATCCCTGGCACACACTTGTATAAATCCCTGCAGGAATCACTGGCACACACTTGTACAAATCCCTTCAGTGAATGAATCACTGGCACACACTTGTACAAATCCTTTCAGTGAATGAATCACTGGCACACACTTGTACAAATCCCTTCAGTGAGAGAATCCCTGGCACACACTTGTACAAACCCCTGCAGGGATCACTGGCACACACTTGTACAAATCCCTTCAGTGAATCACTGGCACACACTTGTACAAATCCCTTCAGTGAGAGAATCACTGGCACACACTTGTACAAATCCCTTCAGTGAGAGAATCACTGGCACACACTTGTAAAAATCCCTTCAGTGAATGAATCCCTGGCACACACTTGTACAAATCCCTTCAGTGAGAGAATCTCTGGCACACACACGTAAAAATCCCTTCAGGAATCCCTGCATGGCAGTAGTGACCAAAGGGCCGTATTTTAAGAGCCAAGCTGATAACTAAGACTACAGGAAATGTAAATCCTGCGATCAGATAAATCCCTCCAGCACACAGAAGAACAGGAGCACCCCCAATTTCAGGGATTTCATCCCCCTCTCCCACCCTGGCTCAGCTCCCTCAGCAGCCTGGGCTCAGCCCTCCACCCACACAGAAATGTCTCTGCATTTGGCACATTTCCCACAGCCCCCGGGCACTGTATTCCCCAAACCCCCCGAGCCGTTTGACTGCGGAGACGCCGGTGTTATTGTCAGATTCAAGAGTTAAATATTCCAGGAGGAATTTGTTCCTGCACGGTGATACATAATGCCTGAAAACCCCCTGCACCAATATTGCTCTCAAATTGGCAGCAAGTGAACAAGGGACATGAAGGATGCTTCAGCACAGTAACCTATCCTTCCTTCTCTCCTGGGAGCCACTTGGCCAGCTTTCATCCTCATAATTATAATAAATTTGACATTTCATAGATAATATTGATTTCTGTATTTTAGCATTTCACCATAGGTGACAGTCTAGCGTCAAGAATGAAATTTCTATTGATCTCCAGCGCATTAATCTCTCATGTGTATGTGATCATTTTTATAAGACCTTTTACTGCACATAAATCAATATTTCATATTTCCAGCTATGCCAGAGGAGATGTCATATTTGTAAACTGTGAGTTGACACCTGCAATTCCTTCCTGTTCAGCTTCAACTGTTCAGTAACAGTCGATTCAGGGTTGGGAAAGGATCAAGCTCCAGAAACAAGCCAGATGAAAAAGAAGGATGTAGAATAGAGTAATTAGCTTAATGAACAAAGCAGCGGAGTAAGTGAAATAAAGCTGTGTTTCTTCTGCTTACACTTGCCTCATGAATACAAACATCTTTAGGGAGGTTTGCTAAGCGACTGATAACGCATTTTAATATGTTTAGTGCACATTATAGTATAAATGTATTAAGGAAATAGAAGCAGTTAGGAAATTAGGCAAACTCCTAAATTAACTGCCTTGCTCCATACACCCTTATATCCATCTGAAATTATCCCTTTCACACACAGCATTACCGGGCTGTTCTGACTTGGAGATGGTACAAGAACTATTTAGTCACCATTTAAACTCTATAATTTAGCAAACAATAATTAGAGTAATAAAATTCTCCTCTTTGAGCTGAAATATGAACTTCCCACAAACAGCAAGCGGTACCAGGAGAAGAAAAAGAGTAAATCACAGTGAGACCGGGATCTCCTCTTTGTAGAGATTTAAGTGAATCAGTTCAAAATCACGTGCATGAAACATCTTTAAATAATATAGAATCCATATCTAAATAAATAAAACTGTCCAGCTGCTTTGGGATTTGCTAAGTTAGTTAAATGAGCAATTACAGGGTGATGCCCAGTGGCCCCAAACCCCCTTACAGCATTCAGCACTTTAAATTATTTGCTGTATTAACAGTGACCTCCTCTCGTTTGGGCAGTTTAATAGTTTGGGGTAGCAGTGGATAATCAGTGATTTAACAAACACAGTCCCTTAAAGCTACATCCCTAACCCGTGTGCAGGCACAGATCCTGGCCAGAGCACCGTGCCAGCTCCGAGCTGGGCGTGTGGATAACGTCACACCGTGAGCTCTCCCAGCTGATGTGGGAGAGCCCTTTCCTCAGTCCCTGAGGAGTTGCAGGGCATTGCCATTCAGGGGATGCAATCAGGGGTCACCCCACTGCCGAGCACTGCTCCCACCTGCACAAAGATTTTCGGAGCCACGCTCGGGTGAGGGGCCCATTGTAGGAAGCTCCTCAGCCCTCCTAAAGGCTGAAGGCTGATTTTGAAGCTCCCATTCTACACCAATTTCCTGTAATTCCTAAATTCTAGAGCAATTTCACTGTTGCCACATTATTATTTCAAATTATACATCTGCTCAGGGCATAGAAATGCTGCTCCTGCTATGGCCGGAAGGGCAATCCCCTCTGTTCATCTCCAAACATGTGCCCACAGAGTGTGTCACCCTATGCCCATGGGGTGTGTCACCATGTGCCCACAGAGTGTGTCACCATGTACCCATGGAGTGTGTCACCCTATGCCCATGGGGTGTGTCACCATGTACCCATGGAGTGTGCCATCCTATGCCCATGGAGTGTGTCACCATGTACCCATGGGGTGTGTCACCATGTGCCCACAGAGTGTGTCACCATGTACCCATGGAGTGTGTCACCATGTGCCCACAGAGTGTGTCACCATGTGCCCATGGAGTGTGTCACCATGTTCCCATGGAGTGTGTCACCATGCACCCATGGAGTGTGTCATCCTATGCCCATGGGGTGTGTCACCATGTGCCCATGGAGTGTGTCACCACGTGCCCACAGAGTGTGTCACCATGCACCCACAGACTGTGTCACCACGTCCCCATGGAGTGTGTCACCATGCACCCACAGAGTGTGTCACCACGTACCCATGGGGTGTGTCACCACGTGCCAGGCTAACACCCTGACAGTCACATCCCAGTGTCACTGGCCACCTGTGAGTGGCAGTGACAATGCCCTGGAGCAGTGTCAGGTGCTGATGGAGGGGCTTTTTCCTCACGCAGGGCACCATATGTGGGAACGCTTGGGTTTGTTTTTTTTTTGCTTTAAGGTTAGGGCGAATAAAACTTAGAAGACGTTGTTCTTGAAGTTTCACTTTGAAATTTATTGTTTTTATTTATTACAAATTTACGAGATGTGAGCTTTTTTAAATAAGTCGAGAAAGTGAGTTAAAAAGGTGTCTATTTAAGGTTAAGTTCTAATTATTTAATAAGAAGTTGATATATATATTATTTATGTTTTTAATCTAATTATGATTACTTGAAACTGACAATGTGGACTTTTTTTACTTAATTACAGAAAACTACTTAGATTTGTGAAGAAGAAAGAAGAAGAAGGTGCAGAAAGATAACTAATTTACACTAAAATTCTCTACCTTGATTTATATGTATAACTACACACTAAAACTTTAAATTCTAAATTTTTAGGACTCTATTTTTAGGGCAGGATCATGAAAGTGGAGAGAGAGGTGCAGGCTGAAGGTGTCCCCACACACAGCTGGGTCTGTCCCCACACACAGCTGGGTGTTGGATATTAAATATTTCTAAATATCAGCACAGGACTGCCAGGAGATGTTTCCACGAGCTTTATTGTAACATCAGTCCCCAAACAGGGTGAGACAATTGAAAGGAGGCAACAGCTCACATCCTGCCAATAGCAGCCAAAATTCTCTGTGTCACAAGGTCTTTTAAAAGTTTTCAAACCAACAGTGAATTGTTAAAAGCTTCTGCATAAACCAACCATTAAAACTACACGTGTACCTCATATCTACCAATAGATATAACAATATAATCTAACAATAGGTGCCTGTTTCTTATTTCTTATTCCTCAGGAAGTTTTTACACTCTCCTCCAAGGGCCAGCCCCATCAGCCTGCTGCTGCCTACGGGGGCTTTCCTTGGGAAGAACTCTGGGATGGGGACCACAGCCCAGCAGGAACCATCCCACTCTTGTGTTGAGCACAGAGAACAGAGAACTGGCTGCCCAGACAAACGGAGGATTCCCCATCCCGGGGAGTGCCCGAGGCCAGGCTGGACAGGGCTTGGAGCAACCTGGGACAGGGCAAGGTGTCCCTGTCCATGGATTTTTAAGGGGTTTAAGGTCCCTTTCAACCCAGATCATGCCGTGATTCCATCAAGAGCCATCCCCTCCATCCAGCAGCTGCTGCCTCCCGTTTATCTGGAGGTGGCACAGCAGCTCCCACCCAGCCCCATCTGCTCATCTCAAACCTGCAGGCATGGACAATCCACCCTTGGTGCCTTGGGGAGGCCGAGCTGGAGCAGAGACTGGACAGAGCTGGAGAATAAAGGAGATATTGATTAAATGGCCTTTAAGGATCCACCTTGGGCAGGACAAGAGCCTGGCCAGGGTTACACCCAAGGTGGACCCAAAATGGACCCAAAATGGACCCAAAATGGTCACAAAATGGACAAATGGTCACAAGGTCTCACACTTTTATCAGTTTTGGTCCATTTGCATGTTGGGGTTGAATTGTCCCATTCCAGCTGCAGGTGATGCAGTCCCATCCTTCTTGTCCCTCCCTCCAGCCCACCCTTGTTTGTGCTTTGGGGCCTGAACACTTGTCCCAGTTGTCCTTGGTGTGGGGCAGGAGAAGGATTTGTTTTGTGTCCCTGCTGTGTGCAGAGCTGAGTGACACTGACTGTGAGCTCAGAGCTGCCCCCCTGGGCACCAGAGTCTGAAATACGTGGGAGGTAAAACTGAAGGCATCACCCTCAGCACGGCTGCCATGGAATGAAGTGAACTCTCAAGTGTGAGAGCAAACACTCGGACACAGATTCTTGGCCCTGCCCTTCAATACTCCGCAGTAACTCAGTACTCAAACCTCCCCTGCTGGGGGAGTAACATTTACTCATTCTGTTGCTCTTACCAGTGCTGTCTGTCATGGACCAAGTACAAACTGATGAAAACAAATAGTAATTTTCATGCGTAAGATATTTCTTTCTGGTCAGACCTTGTGTCATCTCAGTTGCACCCACGTGGGGTGGCAATCCCTGCTCCCAGAGAGCCCCACGAGAGTCTCACAGGAGCTCCTTGCAGAAACTGCTCATGGAATGAGATTATCCCTGTGGTGTCAACACAGGCTGTTATTAACACATTAGGTGAGAAAAAACGTTTTGTGTTATTAAATTAGTGAGAACATAATTCACGTTTGGTTGGACTTTGCCTCATCATTTATGAGCAGTAAATACTCCAATACTCCCAGAGCTGAATTAACCCAGCATTCCTTAGCATGGGGGACACAAGAATCCCTCTGTCATCTCCTCATCACCAGAGGGACCAGATTTTGGACTAGGGACAGAATTCCAAGCAAAGTTTAGACTCAGCACAAATAAATCCAGTGCTGCGTTACGATATTCCACTGATTCCACACTGATCATTGGTTCTGTCAAGGTCCAGTCCAACCCAAAACATTCTGGGATTCCTTTATTAACTTTTCCTCAATTTACTTCAGTTTGGAAGGGCTTGGAGCACCCTGGGATAGCAGGAGGTGTCCCTGCCCATGGCACGGGTGGAACAGGATGGGATTGAATGTCCCTCCCAACACAAACCAGTCTGGGATTTATGACTCGATAAAACTTTGGCACATCCTCTGCCATTTGGGCACAACCACAAATATCACCACAAACCCGGGACAAGGAATTGAACAGCAGGTGGGGATCGTCCCTTGGAATGGGGTTAGTGGGGTCATTCCCTGGGAATGGAGTTAGTGGGGAATATCCCCTGGGAATGGAGTTAGTGGGGACCATCCCCTGGAATGGAGTTAGTGGGGAATATCCCCTGGAATGGGGTTAGTGGGGACCATCCCCTGGAATGGAGTTAGTGGGGAATATCCCCTGGAATGGGGTTAGTGGGTACCATCCCCTGGGAATGGAGTTAGTGGGGATCATTCCCTGGAATGGGGTTAGTGGGGATCATTCCCTGGGAATGGAGTTAGTGGGGACCATTCCCTGGGAATGGAGTTAGTGGGGATAATTCCCTGGGAATGGAGTTAGTGGGGACCATTCCCTGGGAATGGAGTTAGTGGGGACCATCCCCTGGGAATGGAGTTAGTGGGGATAATTCCCTGGGAATGGAGTTAGTAGGGACCATTCCCTGGGAATGGAATCACCTTTCCCTGGCAGGGGTGTTCAGGTGAATACAGTGAAATCCCTTCATGCCTGCTGCATCCATCCATCCATCCCTTGGGGATTTGAAGCTGTTTCCAGTCCCTTTGGAGCTGAAATCCCACAGCCAGGGTTGCTCCGAGTGTCCGTGGGGTCCCTTCCCCGCCGAGCTCTCCCCCTGGCCCCCCGTGCCCGTGAAAACAGGGAATGTGGTGCAGTGGGAGCAGTGTCCCAGGGAAAGGCTGAGCCCCAGGGAGCTCCGGTGGGCTGAGCACGTTTCCCCACCCTGAACAGGTCCCTGGAGCCACCGAGGTGCTGCTGGAACCTTCCCAGTGGGAAAAGCCTTCCCAGGAACACACCTGTGGCTTTAAAAATCAGGTTTGATGCGACCTAATGGCTTTTGCTGCTTTGAAAAGAACATGAAAGAGTGACAGCAATATTGAATTTTTAAAATCCTGCTCTGTCCACCTGCAGAGCTTTTCTGGCATTCTTTAATAAGGACTTTTACCATGTCATTATACATTTTAATTACACTGTTAAATGTCACAATCACACATGCTAATGACATCATTATACCTATTTACACCAATTATGTCATTTGATGCAATTACAGTAATTCTGCCAATACACACAAATCAATAAAAAGGTTTTGTTTGCATTTTTAAATGATCAATCACAAAAGAATAAATCCACTTTCTAAGAAAAGCCGGGCAAGGACTCAAATACTGAAATTAAAGAAGTGACATTTGATGCCTGGTTCTGATTTCCACTACTATGAACAGCCAGAAACTTCCGTACCCAGAAGACGACACAACCACCCTGGTATCACCTGCTGAGGTTTCCAGGAATGATTTTACACTTTCTTCCAGGTCACCCTGGCTGTGATAAATGTCAGGATTCCACAGCAACCTTATCTGATCTTTAAATTCGTGGATCTTTTCTCCAAACTCCCAGAACAAGTCACGTTTCACAGGAGGGATAATTGTAGAATCGTGGGATACCAGATTGGGTTGGGTTGGGTTGGAAGGGACCTTAAAACCCATTTCGTGGGCAGGGACACCTCCCACTGTCCCAGGTTGCTCCAGCCTTTCCTGGAACACTCCCGGCACCTTTCCCTGCCCAGGTCACCTCCTGAAGGGTGACGTTCACACACAGAGCTGAGCATCATGGAGTGGAGCCTTCGATCCCTCCAAACCTCCCCTGCTGGGGCCAAGGTCCTGTGCCAAGGACAGCACCGCGTGGGAGCTGACAGCAAACAGCTCCAATAACCTTCACCAGGGTTTGGAAACTTATTTTCTGCACAAAGACTCACATCTCACAAAATGAAATCCAGCAGCACTGGGAGGCATCGGTTAGTGCCGAAGACAATCAGAGAACCAGCTCTGCCCCCCGCGCCCGTTTCCGTGCCCGCGTTCTCCTGGCACGGGGGTGGGATGGCAGCAGGGGAAGCCCCAGCCCCTCTCACCTGCACAGTTTCCAGCTGGGCCGAGGGGAATCAGCAGCCCCGGGCTCCCCTGGCTCACACCAACCGGCTCCCTCAGCACCGGGCACAGCCAAGCCCGGAGCTGAGCTGACCCTGAGAGCAGCTCTGAGACCCAGCTCAGGCCAAAGCCGCGGCGGGAATTGAGTTTGAAAAAAATCTATTCAATACATTTTATTAAATGAGCGTCATTAAACGGATTTTATTTAATAAATTCTCTTTAAAAGAATTCTTTTCTACACCTGCTTTCAGGCCCCAAAACACACTTTAACCTATGTGCAAAGGAAGACCATAAATTCCAGGTCTTCCCCCTAAAACAGAGGCTTCTCCTTTCCTGAAGCATTGCTGGCAGCCTACACAAGTATTCATCAGCCTTGTTGTCCAAGGCTGCTCTTTCCTCTCTCTCCACTACTGAAAAAAAGATATATTATTAAGAGATTTCATTTTTTTCTTAGTATTTAACATGATCAGTTTCTGTGTCTGGATGGTTTGAAATATGTTCTCCGTTGGACAGATAAGTCTTGGGCAAATGACTGACCTTTTGAAATAATATTTATAATTTTAGAAATGTAAAACTTAACATTCTTTAGTAATCCAATATTAAAATACATTTAAGTTGATCTATTAAATGCTACGATTCAAACTTTAAAAAAAATGTGCAATAGAAAAACATTAACAACATGTGTGGTTTGGAAAAATTCATTTATACAGCAGTTTGCAATGTCATGATGTATTTTAAATAAAAGAGCTACAGACAAAGGTATTGATTTTAGAGACTTAACTAAATAAACAGTATGTAAATTCTGTCTTTTTCTATAAAATTGGATCAGGACGCACATATTGCAGTGCCTTGTTCTGGGGGAATGACAGCGATTGAATTTGGCAGACGCTGGAATTTGGTTAAAGAGTTAAAGACCTTTGCTCTTTGGTTTGCAGGGCTGGGAAAGGACAGAGGCGTGGGGGGCACGGCCACCGCTGGGGACGGCTGGCCACGGTGACACTGCTGGGGACAACTGGCCACGGTGACACTGCCAGTGCCGGGGACAACTGGCCACGGTGACACTGCCAGTGCTGGGGACGGCTGGCCACGGTGACACTGCTGGGGACANACACTGCCACTGCTGGGGACAGCTGGCCATGGTGACACTGCCAATGCCACTGCTGGGGACAGCTGGCTGTGGTGACACTGACACTGCTGGGGACAGCTGGCCATGGTGACACTGCCAATGCCACTGCTGGGGGCAGCTGGCTGTGGTGACACTGCTGGGGACAGCTGGCCATGGTGACACTGACACTGCTGGGGACAGCTGGCCATGGTGACACTGACACTGCCACTGCTGGGGACAGGTGGCCATGGTGACACTGCCATTGCCACTGCTGGGGACAGCTGACCATGGTGACACTGCTGGGGACAGCTGGCCATGGTGACACTGCCACTGCTGGGGCCTCAAACAGCCCCAGCCTGGCCCTGCCCCTGTCCTGGGCTCAGCCCGGGGTGACAATGAGGACAGGAGGGACCCCAGAAGTGTCCCTGGCCTTTCCTGGGGTCCCGGGGGTCCCCTGGCAGCGCTGCCCGGGGGGCACCCAAAGGGGCTCCTGGGCAGGCCCTGCTTGGGGCCGTGCTGGGGGGAGTTTTGGATGCTGCCAGCCGGGTCAGAGAGAAATTTTTAGGCATCAGGGAGCAGCAGGATCTGTAGGAAAGCAAGTCAGATGGGTTTGCCCATCTGAAATGGGAATTTTTCCCATCTGAATTGCTCTCCAGGAGCAATTCCAAACCGTTTCTGGTCTTGCAGCTGCTGGTTTTGCCATTTTGTTTATTGTAGGGATGTTGGAAAGGGGGGTTGGTCTGGATGGCCAAACACATCCAACTCTATCGGGACACTGAGAGATTGATAGATAGAGATAGAAATAGAAATATATTATATATATATAAAAATATATATTTTTATATTTATAAAAAGGGCGTGTCTTTGAATAAACATTGCTGTGTGCCCTCCAAGAAGATGGGACTCCACAAATCCTCATTTCAGCCGTCCCAAACACGGAGTGATAGAAAGTCTCTGAGTAGAAAAGTGAACTTTTGCTCTCCCGGCTGAGCTGCTCAGCCTCTTTTTCCAAGCCTGACCTGGAGCAGCCCCTGGCACTCAGGGGGTCCTTCCCCCTCCCCAGCCCAAAACTTGCAGCCCAGCAGTGCTGACCATCAGGCTCTTAAAAATAAAAAAAAAGGAAAAAAGAAAGAAAAAAGGAGGAAGATTTATTGATAACCTTTCTAACAAAGGGAAGATCATTCCCCAAGTTCCTTATTAATTTATGCTCCTCTATAATTATCACTTAGAGCAACCACTGGAGCGCTAATAAATATATAATGAAAGCCAAAACACAGCACGCCGCAGTGCTTAATCTGAGATTACATATTTATAACAACAAAATATGCAATTCCAGCCTAGTCCAGGCCTTTCCATCCCAGCCCACCCTCTCTGAGGGCCGGGGGTTTTTTTTTCCCCCCCCCTCCTTTGTTATGTCATTCCGCAGACAGATCCCAGGCTGTTCCCTGTCACCCACCGGAGCGAGCGGCTCACAGTTGGACAGCCCTTAATTAGCGCAGCTCGGGATGGGCGGGATGAGGGCTGTGATGAGGGCTGTGTCAGCATCTCGCTCCCAGCCCACCCCTGCGCTGCCCCGGGCAGGGCGGGGTGGGCACGGGGGGCTCAGCTCCAGCCCCAGCCCACCCCGGGGAGCAGGCAGGGAGCGCCCAGAGCCGGCTGGAAATGGAAAAGCGGGATGCTGGGGCTCGCCTCCCCGCACACACACACACAGCTGGCACGGCCAGAGAAACAGGAGATCATCGACTTCGCCTTGAGCGGCCTCAAATTATTCTATCCTGTTATTGCACAGAGTGTTTGTTTCTTTAAGGTTGAGCCACGCAGGGTCATCGGTGCTGCCAAAACGGTGCCAGAGAGGTGAAGAGCAAACAGAGAAACGCCAGAGTCGCTCCTCAGAGCCTTAAAAAACTCAGCATGGGAATCCAGATGCTGCTGCTCAGAGGTTTGAATATAAAATCTCGATTTCTTGTTCAGAAAGAAGGAGTGATATCGAAACTTTGCATTTTTATGGGGATTAACCGCAGACTGTTCCATAGGATATGACCCATTCTCGGGAAAAGCAGGAAAATTGTACCCCCCTAACATCGCCCTGCACCTGGAGACGTGCCCAAGGAGCCATGTGAAGGCATCCCAAATTTCACAGTTTGATTTTTACCACTTGAACAATTTTCTTTTCGCATTAAATCAGGTGGGAGCGTCAGCTGGTTGTCATACCCAGATCCTGTCACAGCCAAAGCGTCACTCCCGTGTTCCTACCCCAACAAATTGTGTTTTCATTTGATTCTGATCAACACTAGACACAAAGTGGGGGTGACAGCACTTTCCAGTGCAAATTTGTCATTGTTTATGAAAGATTCATAAACTGAGTGTGGCATCAGTTAATGTCTCCATAATCAGGGAGGAAACGTGGGCAGTGCGGAGCATTTTCAGCTCGGAATTTCTTCCAAATTATTTTGCTCTGAAGGCTCTGTGCTCACGGTGTGCCCAGACAGGAGCAGCAGCCACCTGAGTCAGTTCTGCTCCCAAATTGGAGAGACCCAATTTTTAAACGGGAGCATCTCTGAATGCCTGGGGAGGTGCAGAATTCACATTTTGGGGGGGGAAATCGGGTGAAGTGATGAGATCCACGAGCACCTCTCAGATCTCCACCCCTGAACAATTAAAGCCACGATCCCCAGAGAACAAACGAAAACAAATGGGGGCTTGGTGTGTTTGTCATCCTTCTCTCTAATGCTCCAGCAGCTCGCTCAGAGTTCAGGCAGTAAACAGGATGATTGATGGTCTTCCATGCACAAGTAGGAAAAACTGGAGATTCAGCTCCTTCTCCTGCTCCATTTTTCTTTTGCTGCTGCACCATTAGAGCTGGATGCCATCAATTTAAGCAGGTACAGGATCATACCCTAAAAATAACTCTCCTGATCTCTCCATTTCGTGTTGGAGGAGCCGGGGGCTCCTGGCCGAGGTGCTCCTCACCCATCCCCGTCTGCTCCCAGCCCCAGCAGCTGTGGGAGCTCCTTGTGCCCCGATGTCACCGGGGCTGAACGGCACAGCTTTGGGTGGCACTCAGCTCCCCTGATCCTGAAGGGATCTCCCCCATTCCTGCGGGAATCATTTCCCCCATTCCCGCAGGGATCTCCCCCATTCCCGCAGGGATCTCCCCCATTCCCACAGGAATCCTTTCCCCCATTCCTGCGGGAATCATTTCCCCCATTCCCGCAGGGATCTCCCCCATTCCCTCAGGAATCATTTCCCTCATTCCCGCAGGAATCTCCCCCATTCCCGCAGGGATCTCCCCCATTCCCTCAGGAAT
>VZDJ01000019.1:683699-720360 GCA_008694505.1 Cyanoderma ruficeps | reverse complement strand
ATAAAAATAAAAATAAAAATAAAAATAAAAATAAAAATAAAAATAAAAATAAAAATAAAAATAAAAATAAAAATAAAAATAAAAATAAAAATAAAAATAAAAATAAAATATAAACGTAAAAATAAATGTAAATGTAAATGCAAATGTAAATGTAAATGCAAATGTAAATGAATATAAAAATTAAAGTAAAAATATCACCATTAAAACACTTCATGCAGAATTTTGCCTTTAACTTCTCCCAGTATAAGAAGGGAAGCTCAGATTTTTGTGTTCGAGATTCCTGTTAGATTACAGAGGAATGATAAATTCTCTGCTCAGACTGCCAGGATTTTTTCCCAGCGTTTCCCACTGCTGACAGAAGAAAGCAGGCAATGAACTATTTTAAGTCCATGTCGCTGATTCCAAGGAAATTCAGGGAATGGGGAGGGAAAAGGAGCCTCATATAACAGCAAACACTCTTTGAAAGAATAATGCAATCTGCAGCACTTATTAAAATCTCCGATTTCTGTGCAATATCGAGGCAGCAGGGGTGTGCAAACACAGGCACGGGCTGGCCGCGTGTTAACCGCGACCTGACACCTTCTGCTGGGCTCTGGAGGCACCCCAGGAAAATCCCACACTGCAGAATTTCAGGGCCCCAAATTCAGAACAAAATTCGTATTTAAGCTTAAAGCAAACGTGCACGGGGGTGCTGTTAATAGCAGGCTGAGCAGCGGTCTCAAAGCTTTCTTTTTTAAAAGAAATTACTGCCCATTCCGTATTGAAATACAGTAAATATAGAGTTCTCACTGCAGAATTTATATTTGCTTTTTCATTTTCTTATTACCTCCTGTTTCCTCTGAAACACTAATACCGCAACTATGGTTTTTTTCCTTAAAAAAGAAAAAAAAAAAAAGCTGCACAGTCGATTAAAAAAAACAACCAAACCCCCCAATTTGTCATTTTTCCCAGTGCTTCCAGAGACAATGGAGGGTCAGTGGTTTGGCAGGATCAGGGCAGGGGAAGGTTTATCCAGCCTGGGTGGCAGCTGGGAAAGGAAAGCAGGGACGATATCGTAGGTTTGGTTCCTAAAACTGTATCAGGGCTACTCTTTTAGTCAACTTGGAAATTTATATACTATACACTAACCCTCCTTTAATATCCTCTCTCTCTTTCCTCTGGGCATTTATTGCTGTTCTTTCTAGTTCAGTAACCAGTGAGCAGAAGGTTCATTAAAACTAATTGAATTGGAAACTTGTCTGCCCTGGGAAATGTTAACTCTTTGTTGTTATCTCTGGGAAACTCCTTTTGTTATTTCCCTCGGAATGATGCGGAGCAAACAGCAAACAGCACCTGGGGAAGGTTTTCCTTCAGCAGCGCCTCTGGGGTGGCTCTGTCCCCCCGGGGTCCCCGGGGACACCCTGGGAGGGGACCTGGGGCTGCCCCAGACAGGGAAGGGCTGGCAGAGACCACCAGGCTCCTTCCCAAGGATCCACCAGACTCCTTCCCAAGGGATGGCAGGGACCACCAGGCTCCTTCCCAAGGGATGGCAGGGACCACCAGGCTCCTTCCCAAGGGATGGGACCACCAGGCTCCTTCCCGAGGAACCACCAGACTCCTTCCCAAGGGATGGCAGAGACCACCAGGCTCCTTCCCAAGGAACCACCAGACTCCTTCCCATGGGGTAACAGGGACCACCAGGCTCCTTCCCAAGGGATGGGACCCCCAGGTTCCTTCCCAAGGAACCATGAGACTTCTTCCCAAGGGGTAACAGGAACCACCAGGTTCCTTTCCAAGGGATAAGAGGGACCACCAGGCTCCTTCCCAAGGAACCACCAGGCTCCTTCCCAAGGGATGAGAGGAACCACCAGGCTCCTTCCCAAGGGGTAACAGGGACCACCAGGCTCCTTCCCAAGGGATGGCAGGGACCCCCAAGGCTCCTTCCCAAGGGTTGGGACCACCAGGTTCCTTCCCGAGGAACTATGAGACTTCTTCCCAAGGGGTAACAGGAACCCCAGGCTCCTTCCCAAGGGATGGGACCCCCAGGCTCCTTCCCAAGGGACCACCAGGCTCCTTCCCAAGGCTGCCAGGGACCCCCAGGCTCCTTCCCAAAGGCCAGCACAGCTCCAGCCCTGGGCTCCTGGCTGAGGGTGGCACAGAAACCCCCAGAGGACACGGGGTGACATCCCAGGGATTAAATGTCATGGGGAGATTCCCAGCAGGGAGAATCTTACCTCCCCCCAGATAATCCTTTGGGAACAGCATTCCCCAACAGGCTGAGGAAAGGGGCTCAGGACAGGGGCTGGTCCAGCTCTTTGCAGCTCGAAAATATCGATGAAATAAAACACTTGATAATAGTCACAGTGGTAGATTTCTGACAGCTTTAAAAATCAATTGAAAATAACAGGCAACCCACTGTTGCTAATAAAAGTAAATATTTATGACTGATTTGACTGAGCTTCAATACCAGTCAATCACTTTCTAAAGGATCTTTGCAATTCATTAACCTCTTTTTACTGGTCTTGTCCCTGTTGGTATTAGCCATTAAAAGGGAATAAGGGAGGGGGGCTTGATTTTTCTATTCTCATCATTCATAGCTTATTTGTTCATTCCCTCCATTCCCATACGTTGCTGTTAAATTGATTGTCTGTTTAGTCATATGAATGATAAAGTAGCTCTGCCAGGAGGGATGAAAGCCTCCATTAATTCCTGAGGAGGGTGGGCTGCTTTGCCTCAGCCTCAGCCTAAACCAAAAACTGCTCCCATAGTTTCCTGCCACATCAGTAACTAAATTTAGCCCCTAACATATTGCTGATAATAAGAGCCATAATTCTCCTCACAAACTTTTCCATGTCAAAACTTGAGGGGAAATGATGTTTATGAATATCTCCTACGGACTGTCGTTATCAGCCTGGTCTCCCTAACCCGGAACGTGACGCAGCAGGAACGGAGACAGCCGGCTCCGGAATCTCAGAATCCAAATGGGGATCCTAGAAAATGACGGTGCCACGCCACGGGGGAAGGAGAATCACATCAGCAGGAATTTCCCCGTGGAAAGGGTGCTCAAGGGTTGGGAGGAGCTGCCCAGGGAATGGTGGAGTGCCCATCCCTGGAGGTGCCCCAGGAACTCCTGGAGGTGACACTGAGTGTGAATGGAAATCCCTGTGGGAATTGTAAGGGGAGGTGGAAACAGAATTGGAAGAATCCCAGGAGGATTTCCCCAGGAGGTGGTTTGGAGATGGAACCTCTGTGTGTGTGGACAGCAGCAGGAATTTCCCCATGGAAAGGGTGGCCAGGGATTGGAGATGGAACCTCTGTGTGTGTGGACAGCAGCAGGAATTTCCCCATGGAAAGGGAGCTCAGGGATTGGAGATGGAACCTCTCTGTGTGTGGACAGCAGCAGGAATTTCCCCATGGAAAGGGAGCTCAGGGATTGGAAGTGCCCAGGGAGGTTTGGAGTGCCCGTCCCTGGAGGTGTCCCAGGAATTCCTGGCTGTGGCACTCAGCTCTGGGCTGGGGACAAGGTGGGCATTGGGACTCCATGGGCTGGGAGGGCTTTTCCAGCCTCAGGGATCCCGGGATTCTCTAAGGACAGACACAATTGCTCCTCTAAATAATCCAGATTGGGAGGGCAGGTCTGACTTTCCAACCTGCATAAATCCCATGTTTGTTTGTGTTTTTTGACACTGGTGAGCCAAAGCATTGCCCAAACATGGCATTAAACCAAAACCTTCACACTGAGCCTCAAATATCCCACTGGGACATGGGAGACTGAACACAGGCAGGACATTTCCAAGTGGTGCAGCCAGAGGACTCCTCATGGACACGGTTTGCTCTGTTATTAAGAACCAGCTCTAAAACAGAATCTAAATTAGAACCTGCACAATCTAAATCAAGAGTGGCAACCTGGGGGCAACATGGCATTTTTACAGCCCCCCCAGGAAGCCCTTCCCTCCCAGCTCCCTGATGAGGGCGTGAGGCTGGAGGCAGCCTGTCCCCCCTCAGGAATCCCCAGCACACCAACCACCTTCCCCAGCGGCACCTGCAGAGCCCCCCGGGGCAGCAGCTGAGCACGGCTACAGCTGGGACAGAGGAATTGTTGGGGCCAGGGGCACCTTTAGCCCCGGGGCAGGGCAGGTCCTTGCAGGTCACTGCAGCGGGCAGGGGCAGGGGGATGGCACCGGCCGGGCCACCCCTGTGCAGGGGATTTATTGCCATCAGCTGGGGACAACACATCCTTATATCAGAATAATCCCTCCCTCCCACCAGGACCAGCTGAGGATGATGCTCAGAGTAACAGATGAATTATTTGAAGGGTTTTTTTGCTAAACACCGAGTCCCTTTTCTGCGTGTGAGTCACCCCTACACAAACTTCTGTTGTTGCTAATTTAGCACTTTCATTTATAACTTCCTCTGATCTATTCAGCAGCTCATTTTCGATATCAGGGATAACCACAGATTGCCCACGGACTGTTCTCGAGTCTGTTGGCTCCAGCATTTCTTTTTCTGTCTGATTAGTCACTTCAGCCACACGCTGCTGTCTCCAGTCCTTGTAGCCTCCCTGCAACTCCGAGTCTCGTGTCCCCAGCTGAGGGAACTCAGCCCAGATGTAAATGCTTTAAAACCGTGGCAGGAAATTTTCAATTAAAGAACTTTCATGTCTGGATTTCTTCTTTTTTTTTTTGCCTTGACAATCCAGCCCAGGCTGGGTTTCAGAGTGAGGCACAGCTTCATGCTGCAGGTTCTCACACGGTGTAGGGCTGAGAATGTGCTCTCAGCTGCTCGTCAGGGTTCTCACCTGGGGAGGGTTTCATTATTTCATTATTCCCCCCTTCACTCCAAGAGTCACCCCAAGTTCTGCCAAGAATTGCAGGGTTTGTGAGCAGCAAAGCAACTGCTGCTTGTTAAACTGACCCTAAAAACGGCAATCTTACTTTAAACTAAATCTTAAAAGATAAGTTCTTTAGCATTCCCTGTGGGATTGAGTGTCACACCTGTTCCACGGGGTGCAGAGTCCCCGTGTCACACCAGGAGCTCTGGGCAGGTCCCTGCAGCCCTGGCACCCTGTGGGTCACTCCTGCAGAGCCCCAGGGTGTGAGGGACACAGTGTGGGTCACAGAGCCCCAAAGGTGTCAGGGACACACTGTGGGTCACCCCTGGACCCTGTGGGTCACAGAGCCCCAAAGGTGTGAGGGACACACTGTGGGTCACCCCTGTGACTCTGTGGGTCACTCCTGGCACTCTGTGGGTCACAGAGCCCCAGGGTGTGAGGGACACACTGCTGGTCACCCCTGGCACCCTGTGGGTCACCCCTGGCACCCTGTGGGTCACCCCTGCAGCTCCAAACCCTCCAGCTCAGCTCCTCTGCAGAGTTCCCAGGGAAAGGCAGGACCTGAGTGGGGTCAGACAATGCAAATTCTATTTAGATGGCAACTCAGACAATGAGATAAAGCTCATAAACTCTGTTTCATCATCCTCTTTCTGGGAGGATGAGTGAAATCCTCTTTCCTTGTTTGCAGAGCGTGAGGAAGCCGTCGGAGAGAGGCAGAGCACACACGGGCAGGGCTGGGCACCCGCTCGGGCTCCTCTCCTGCCCAGCCCTGCCCTGCCGACTTCACCCAGCCCCTCTGAGCTCGGGCAGGGCGAGCAGAGCCCGGGGCAGCTCTGGGGGGCACAACCCACCCAGCCCCGGGGCTCCCAGGCCATCCCGAACCCGGCATCCTCATCCTCCTGCCAAATCCCGTTTGCAGCTTCTCCCCGTGACACCGGCGGCTGGGGGACATTTAAAAACAGCCCCCCGTGACTCCAGCTCGGCTCCCAAGGAAATGATCCATCTGTTTAACCCCTTCCAGCCCCGGCCAAGGCACAGCCCGGCACACAGAGCCGCCTTCCCTCGGCTCCAAGTTCTGCCGCCTGCAAGGGGCTCCGAGCTCGAGTTCTTGTAGATAAATACAGAACACACTTACAGCTGCCAATGACAGATGTTCAGTGTAAATATTATTCCAGCAGATTTTTTAATCAGATGGTGTAACGCATGATAGTGTCATTTAAAAGGGAAAAAAATGGGTGAATACAGTGAAAAAATTACCATTTGAAAGGCAGGACTATTTTTGCCAGAATTCGCAATGAACTAATTTTTTCTCGTCAGCAAAAACGATGCTGAAAGAGAAACAAAACTTATTTCTTAGTTGCGAGAAAGCGAATAATTAAAAATTATATCCATGTTCACCTTCATGTTCAGGTGCAGAGGAGTCCCACACACCATGACCTGTATTTGTTCAGCACCATGGAAACCATTTCACTCCATTATCCAAACATTATTTACATAAAACCGAGGGGGAAAAGGTAAGAGAAAATAAAAGTGACACCGGCAGGAATAATGACGGCGATCGGATTCATGGTGGAGAGGCGGGCAGGGAACCAGGAGGGCTTTAATGAGATTTACATGCGGGGACGGGAGCGGGTTCCGCGGAGCTGAGCGCGTCCGAGCGGGATGAAAAGGCAAAGCCGGGCGGGGCAGGATTCCTCCCTCCTGCCCCAGAGCTCCTTCATCGGCGGGATAAATCCCGGTAAACAGGGCGGGGCAGCTCAGGGGGGACAGCAGGGACAGGGACAGTGACAGCAGTGGGGACAGGAACAGGAGCCCGGTCCCACTTGTGTTTGGATGCCCACCCGGACACCAGCCCAGGTGTCTCGGGACCCTTTTTCCTTTCCCTTCCCCTCAGGGGGGCTGCCCCGCAGGGCTTTAGTGTCCCTGCCCCAAACCTGCCCCTGGCATCCCCCAAATGCAGCTGGCGGCCCCGGCACTGGGCACCCCAAACACCCCACACGTCTCCGTCACCGCCCGCCGGGGTTTTCCAAACGCTGTTCCCTCTCCACGCGGATAAACCCCCCGGGACAGGCGGCAGATGCAGGGGAATATCGGGAAAAGCTGCGTTTGGAGCAGACACTGCCCCAGGACCCCGCAGGCAGGGAAAGGGAAAAACGTGCCGAGAAGCTCCTGGGGCAGGTTTTGTGCCTGGGGCAGGCGGGACACACCCGGGCCGAGCCCGGCGGGCTCTGCAGCTCCAGCCCTGCCAGCAGGACCCACCCACGGGCAGAGCAGCCGCGGCTCCCCAGGCACGGGATTCCCAAACAATTTACAGCTGAGTGCCGGAGCACGGAATGCTTATTGTCACTTAATTAAAAGAATTTCATTTTAATGCCTTTTGCCCATTTAGAGCCAATTAATGCAAGGTGCTAAGTACTCTTAAATCACATTGCAGCCAAGGCGAGCCGAGGCTGATCAGCCATTCACAAGGAGAACCTTTTCTGATTTGATTCTCAGCTGAGATGCTGAAGTGCTCTTCCAAGTGCTTTCTTTGGGATGGGGAGTTGGAGGGAAGCAGGATTGGAGGCTCCCCGTGTCAACAGCACCTGCAGAACGTGGCAGCGCAGCTGCTGCCACCCCAAAACACAGAAAAAACCTTCAGTACCATGGGCAGGGACAATTCCACTGTCCCAGGCTGCTCCAAGCCCCAGTGTCCAGCCTGGCCTGGGACACTGCCAGGGATCCAGGGGCAGCCACAGCTGCTCTGGGCACCCTGTGCCAGGGCCTGCCCACCCTCCCAGGCAGGAATTCCTTCCTAATTTCTGAACAGCACAACCAAAGTTCCCAGCAGCAAAGAAAAACCCCAAAACACCTGATCAGCCTCAGAATTCCACCGCTGGAAGGTGTTTCCATTACCCCCGGCCAAAGCCCCGTGGTACCATCGGCTCCTGTGCAAACACTGCAGCCTCCACGGCCTGCAGCAGGAAATGCAAACACACCGAGGGCCTGGCTGCATGTCACAGCCACCACAGCCTGCTCCGAGCAGCTCAGGCAGGCACCAAGCATGTTCCTTTGGCAGCTAATTCCACAAGGACTTGACTGCAGGACAGGCCCCAGTGCCCATTCCCATTCCCAGTTTAACCAGGCTGCAGGTTCCCAGTTCCCATTCCCATTCCCAGTTTAACCTGGCTGCAGGAGAGGCCCCAGTTCCCATTCCCAATTTAACCTGGCTGCAGGTTCCCAGTTCCCCAGTCCCAGTTTAACCAGGCTGCAGCAGACCCTGGTGCTGCTGTGGTTTGGAGCCCCAGGGCCCTGGCAGGCAGCCCAGGGTGGGCTTTGCTGGCCTGCAGACCCTGCAGCTCTCCTGGCTCTCCCAGCCCAGGGTGGGCTTTGTTGGCCCTGCAGACCCTGCAGCTCTCCTGGCTCTCCCAGCCCAGGGTGGGCTTTGCTGGCCCTGCAGCTCTCCTGGCTCTCCCAGCCCAGGGTGGGTTTGCTGTCCCTGCAGACCCTACAGCTCTCCTGCTCTCCCTGCTCAGGATTTCCCTCCTGCTGATGTCTCTGGGCTCCCCCCCAGTTCACAGAGTGTGCAAGAGCCAAGGGTGCCCCACGGGGAAAGGTGCCAGGGAGGAGCAAAAGCAGAACTGGTGAGGACAACGTGCCAAAACCACATCCCTGTGGCGGTCTGGAGGTCAGTGGACATTAAAGAATGCAGAGTGAAGGACACAAGTCATCTAATAACTGCCAGAACTGGAAGCTGAAATCCACCAGTAGCTGCATGAACACTGGAAAGGAGACCAAGTACAGCACAAACTGCTCATCACTGAAGGTATAGAAGCACAACAGGTAGTTTTGAAGTCCTAAAACTCAGTGTTTTATCCCGAAGACCCCTCCCTGATTCCAGAAGGATGCACAGAGCTTGCAGGAGAGTCACCAGGTATGGAAATGCTCCTGAACCCTCCCCTGGGCCGGCCCCAGCTCTCATCTGGGCTGCTCTGGGTGAGTCTCCCCAGGTGCCACTGCCCAGCTGAGCTCTGATCTGGGTCAAGATTTCCTCTGTGGCTGCTGCACAATCATCCCCTTCCTTTGGAGCAGTTCTGCCTTTGATCTCTCCTGCACAGCTTTGCTTTTCATGTGCCACTTGATCCGAGGAGCTTCTTTCCCAACAGGAAAACGCTCACCACTCCTCGCTGGTGTCTGCCTGGATACATCCCATAATTGCAGGCATCCCAAATCATGCTATGATTAAACCAACTACCTTGAGCTACAAAACTGGGCTTACCAAACCAGACTGCTGCACGCAATAATGGGTAACTGCGAGCTAAAACACACCATGAAACTGGGGGTTGAGTGTTTTGTGGCTTCATTTTTAATTTTTTTGAAGTTAAAAGTTTATTTTAAAAATTTAATTTTTTTAAATTATTATTTTTATTTTGATGCTGTTTTTTTTTTAATTCCCTTTCTCAGTCTCAAGTGGAGGTGCAAGGCTGGTGTTTTCAGCAAGGCAGACTCTACCTGGCTGCTTATTTGCCTTTTTGGAGGAAGAAAGGCGAGCTAAGCGTGGGCAGAAATCTCTAAAAATGGGGTTTCAGGGTGCCAGGGCAGGCCCTTGCCCTGCACACAGCATTGTTGGGCTCGGTGTGGTCCCTGTGTCCCCGCTGGGAGCAGCAAGACGTGGCCCTGCAGCCGCAGCTTCTCCTGCTGCAGGTGCAGGGAACGCTCCCACAGCCCTCCCAGTCCCAATCAATGCACAAAATGAGGCACACTTGGTAAACACCGTGATCACATCAATTGCTATTGTATTTGTAATTACCTTCATTTATCAAATGTGCTGCTGGGGTGATCATAATCGTCTCAACGTATCCATAAAGCCCATCCAGGCAGCGTTATCCCGGGGTGTGCACACAGCCCCAGGCACGGGTCACCTGCCCTGCGCCAGGAATCCTCCACACGCCTCCCAGGCAAAGAAGAACCTTGTCCTGGAGATGTTCAGAGACCTGATGTTCACAAAAGATCATCTTCCCGTGCTCGTCAGGCCTCCATAAAAAATAATCCCAGACAAAGCCTTTAAACCCCCCCCACCTGTGCTCCCAATGGGTAAATGAGAAAAAAAAAATGAATGGAAGGGAAATAAAGAAAGACCCAAACCCCTTAATTTTGCCTTTGTAGGGCAGATTTTCCTCCTGGAACGCTGACGACCTGAAACCTCGGTACGACTGACCAGACAGAGAGGGGAGAATAGGGTAGTACAAAGAATGTGACTGTAATTAACCACACCTCAAAGAAATCACAGAATCCCGGGATCCCCGAGCCTGGAAAAGCCCCCAGGGTCATCAGATCCAGGCGGTGCCTGGTCCCCACCTTGTCCCCAAGTGCCACCTCCAGGAATTCCTGGGACACCTCCAGGGACGGGCACTCCAAACCTCCCTGGGCACTTCCAAGGCCTGAGCTCCCTTTCCATGGGGAAATTCCACCCTGAGCCTCCCCTGGCCCAGCCTGAGGCTGATTTATTCTCCCACCCAAATCTGGAGTCCCAGGGGGCAGACAGACATCAACAGCCCAATACAGAAACATTTTAGGTGCTAATTGATAGCAATCCACTAAAGAAGGATTGGCAGCATAATCTCAGCTGTTAGGATCGATTCGTGAGTTAAACCTGGGATCAATCCCCCTCCAGACCGGCGGGTGCTGCAGCCCGGGGAACATTCCAGCACTGCTGTGCTTCCAAACCCCTCACACCCCCAGGCAGTGACACTCCTGGGGCAGGTAAAGCCTCTTGGCTGTCCCGGAACGTGGATCACACCTGAGGGATGAAACGAGTTGAGTTACAGCGAGATGTGGCTGGGGATGGGTTGGGGACACACGGGGAGGATCGCAGCCCCTTTCTCTGGCAGGAACCGTCCAGCAGCTCTGACGGACGAGAGTCGTGTCCCGGTCCGGGCGGGGCAGCGGCGCTGCAGTCCCGGCAGTGCCCGGCAGAGGGCGCCAGAGGCGGCGCCGCCCGCGGCGGGGACGGGACCGGGATGGGAACCCCGGGATGGGATGGGAATGGGAACCCCGGGATGGGAACCCCGGGATGGGAACCCCGGGATGGGATGGGAATGGGAACCCCGGGATGGGAACCCCGGGATGGGAACCCCAGGATGGGATGGGAATGGGAACCCCGGGATGGGATGGGAACCCCGGGATGGGAACCCCGGGATGGGAATCCCGGGATGGGAATGGGAACCCCGGGATGGGATGGGAACCCCGGGATGGGAACCCGGGGATGGGAACCCCGGGATGGGATGGGAATGGGAACCCCGGGATGGGATGGGAACCCCGGGATAGGAACCCCGGGATGGGAACCCGGGGATGGGAACCCCGGGATGGGAATGGGAATGGGAACCCCGGGATGGGAACCCCGGCATGGGATGGGAATGGGAACCCCGGGATGGGAACCCCGGGATGGGAACCCCGGGATGGGACCAGGACCCACCGGGATACGGGATGGGACCCCCAGGGGACAGAGAAGGGAAGGATCCAGGGAGAGCTCAGAACCCCTTCCAGGAGAGCTGGAGAGGGACTGGGGACAAGGCAGGGAGGGACAGGACACAGGGAATGGCTTCCCACTGCCAGAGGGCAGGGCTGGGGGGGAGATTGGGAATTGGGAATTCCTGGCTGGGCTGGAATTCCCAGATTTGCTGTGGCTGCCCCTGGATCCCTGGCAGTGTCCAAGGCCAGGTTGGACATTGGGGTTTGGGGCAGCCTGGGACAGTGGGAGGTGTTCCTTTCTCTAGGGTGGCACTGGATGAGCTTTTAAATTCCTTCCCACCCAAACCATTTTGCGCCCCTCCGTTTCCATGGCCTTGGGAACAGGAGCACCAGCACGGACAAATCTGCCCCTCTGCAAAGGAGGGACGACCTGGCAGAAGCCCTTGACACCTTCTGGTGTCCCTTGGTCACTGGCAGAGCCCACCTGCCTGGCCAGAGCATCCCAATCCTCCATCCTGCACCAGTGCACAGCTTTGCCTTTAAATGAGGAAATCAAACCCTGTAAACCCATGAAATTCAGACACTTGAGGCTCAGGATTTATGGCTAAACACCTGTAAATTCTCCTGGAAGAACACAAGGAGTTGGTCCCAAGGCAGCCTGATTGTCTCATAATAGACAAGCACACTGTTTGCCACTTGAAGAACACTCAATGACACCACAAAGACTTCAGAGTAAAGTTTGGGATAGATGCAGATTGTGTATGAGAGAGAGAGCAATAATTAAATATCTGTCCTGGCCACCCATGAAATCTGACATAACTGCCCCAGCCCTGTGCCACGGCTGTATCAGACATGGCCAGGCCTCATGGACGGGTTTTAAACCATCTTAATTCTTGAATAACCTTTCCCCAGCAGAATCCTCCCAGGAAACACCATCCTGCCAGGGAACAGAGTTCATTAAATATCCATGAGGGAAGCTGCAATGGACCATGCCAACCTGCTGCCCCGGGGCCCACCAGGACAGGTAGAGGTGCCTCACCCTCCTCTGCTCCCATCCCAGTATTTCATCTTGGAAAGAGAAATAATCATAAAGTGAGAAGCCATAAAGCCCAAAGAGTTTCCATAGAGTGTAGGATTTTTAAAAAATATGTCAAAGAGAAGCATAATAAATACACATTAAGGGAAAATTGTGAGTGGCGAATGATTAAAGCTTGAGGAATTGGTGTTGGGAAGTATTCCTGTGAAGTAGGCAGGGAAAACGCAGCCACCCCGCCTGGGGAGTGTGTGGAGGCACCTCACCTGCTCCAGGGACAGCAGCACCATTGTCTGGGGGCTCTGGAGCATTTGGGGATTGGAACTGAAGGAAGTGTGCTGACACGGACCAGGATAAGCTCAGGTGTGGCATTTACCTGTTCCCTGCCCTGCAGGGATCCTGCAGCTCCCTTTGCCCTGGCCACGGCTCCTGCCCGGGGCATTTAACAACACAGGCACGTCAAAACACCCACCTTCTGGGGCAAATAAAAATAACCCACGTTCTGGGGCAAATAAAAACACCCACGTTCTGGGGCAAATAAAAATAACCCACGTTCTGGGGCAAATAAAAACACCCACCTTCTGGGGCAAATAAAAACACCCACCTTCTGGGGCAAATAAAAACACCCACGTTCTGGGGCAAATCAAAACACCCACGTTCTGGGGCAAATAAAAACACCCACGGTCTGGGGCAAACCAAAACACCCACGTTCTGGGGCAAATAAAAACACCCACGGTCTGGGGCAAACCAAAACACCCACGGTCTGGGGCAAACCAAAACACCCACGTTCTGGGGCAAATAAAAATATCCACCTTCTGGGGCAAATAAAAATATCCACATTCTGGGGCAAATCAAAACATCCACGTTCTGGGGAAACCAAAACACCCACATTCTGGGGCAAACCAAAACATCCACGTTCTGGGGAAAATAAAAACACCCACGTTCTGGGGCAAATTAAAACATCCACATTCTGGAGCAAATAAAAATAGCCACATTCTGGGGCAAATCAAAACACCCATGTTCTGGGGCAAACCAAAGCATCCCCATTCTGGAGCAAGCCAAAATACCCACGTTCTGGGGCAGATCAAAACATCCATGCTCTGCAGCAAGTCAAAACACCCATGTTCTGGAGCAAACCAAAACATTCACATTCTGGAGCAAATAAAAATACCCACATTCTGGAGCAAATCAAAACACTCACGTTCTGGAGCAAATAAAAACATCCCTATTCTGGAGCAAATTAAAATATCCGCGTTCTGGAGCAAGTCTAAACATCCCCATTGTGGAACAGCTCAGAACACCCGTGTTCTGGAGCAACCCAAAACATTCACATTCTGTTGCAAACCAAAACATCCGCGTTCTGGAACAAACCAAAACACGTTCTGGAGCTCAGAGCCCTAAATCTGCTGCCTCCAAAGCCCTTCCCCCGGCACTGGGAGGATGGTCACAGCCCCCAGGATGGGGACAAGCACCTGCAGAGCTGCTGGCACCCACGGGCATGGGGACCAGGTCCAAAATGGGAGAATTCCCTCTCACAAGGGGTTTTAGCGCTTCCTTGTATTCAGCCAACACCAGGATTTTGGGCAGGCCCGGTGGGCATTCCCAGGAAAGTAACGCTTGGATTGCTACGAAATAAATCCCGAAGCCACCAGGCTGTGGATTCAGTGAGTCACTCACCTCCCTGTGACTGTGCCTCTCTTACCCCCCTACCTCCAGCTGTATTTTTTCCTTAATTGATTACAATCAAATTTCTTCAATTGATCCCCCGTCCCTCAAAGTCTGCTGGCCTAAAGACTAATCCTTCTGAGCTACTACCTTTCACACAAACCTCAGGTGGGTTTCCAATCTGATCTGATTACCAGACCCTTGATATTCACCAGTTTCCATCATATTTATCATACTTGCTTCATTTCCTAGGAGAAAGGGTCTGATTCATTAAAAATTATATGCTCCATTTAAGCAGGTTTTCTGCATACTTTACCCGGGAAAAAAAATGCTGAATGCAATTTTTTTTTCCCCCCACATAAAAGTACGTCTATTTTTGTGATTTATCAACCTTTTATGCCCTGCCTATCAGCAGCTGCCTCTCAGCCACGTACCCCGGCGGTAGAGGACTCCTGGAAAGGGTGATAACAGGCATTCCCAGCTCAGAAACCACGAGGATTTCAGACAGAACAAATGCCACGTGCTCTCGCCCTCTCTGATATTTCTGTGGTTTTATTCAGGCCCCGTCATTCGCGGCTCGAGTTCCCCGGAACGGTTTAATTCCCACTGAATTCCATCTCAGTTTTGAGGAGGTGTTTGTGGGTCAGGGGCAATGCAAATACGACGGGGGCTGGGGTGTGTCCTCCTGCAGCAGCAGAGATTTCCACATCGCTGTAATTTCTCTCTCTTTATTACTTTGGAGATTTAAGCCGTCATTTGCTGGTGCCGCAGTTAAGGACGGAAACTTTTAATAACATCCGGGATGGAATTGACTCCTGGGCACAGAGCTCAAACAAGGCTCGGCCCACCCGCAGCCTCCAGGATGGAGTTTACATAGTCAGGCACCTTTTCACAACCCCTCCGTAATCTGACAAATTGCAGAGCGGGGAGACAAAAGCCTTTTGAATACTCAGCTCCTGAAAGCGCCTCTTCCTTTTGGTTCCTTTTCCAGGTGGGAGGAGGTGAGGAAGGGCAATCACAAAGGGGTAAGGGAAGGAGCAGGAGGCTGGTGATCAAGAGGAAAAAGAAAAGGCTGTTCTCTGCCAGCACACAGCTCTTTTCCCAGAATCTCAGCATCCCTCAGGCTGGAAAATCCCAGCCCATGGAGTCCCACCTTGTCCCCAGCCCAGAGCCCTGAGTGCCACCTCCAGGAATTCCTGGGACACCTCCAGGGATTGATGCCCTCAGTTTTCTCTCCCGTGTATTCCATGTTCTGTGGTGCCCAGGGCTGAGCTCTGAGCTCACAGTCAGTGTCATTCAGCTCTGCACACAGCAGGGACACAAAACAAATCCTTCTCCTGCCCCACACCAAGGACAACTGGGACAAGTGTTCAGGCCCAACAGCACAAACAAGGCTGGGCTGGAGGGAGGGACAAGAAGGATGGGACTGCATCACCTGCAGCTGGAATGGGACAATTCAACCCCAACATGGTCCACCAAAACTGATAAAAGTGTGAGACCTTGTGATCATTTGTCCATTTTGTGACCATTTTTTGTCCATTTTGTGACCATTTTGGGTCCACCTTGGGTGTAGCCCTGGCCAGGCTCTTGTCCTGCCCAAGGTGTACCTTGAAGGCCTTTCAATAAATCTCTCCTTTATTCTCCAGCTCTGTCCAGTGTCTGCTCCAGCTCAGCCTTCCCGAGGGATCAGGACGGGGACTCCAGGTTCACCTGCAGCTCAAACCAGAAATGTCCAGGATGTCCCCAGAACTCTCAAGCACGGCCCTGTCACTCATTTGTCAGGGGAAAGAAAATGCCTCTAATGAAATAGCAGGAGGATGAAAGGCAGAGAACAAAGGACAGTTTTAGCATCATTCTTCAAATCTCAGCAGATATTCCTCGTGCAGCACAAGGCTCCTGGTCCGCTGGAAGGTGTCCTTGCCCGTGGCAGGGGGTTGGAACTGAAGGAGTTTTAAGGTCCCTTCAACCCAGGATTCTGCTGCTGTGACATTTAGACAGGGCTTCAAAACCAGGGCAGCTAAACCAAACCTTTCCTTCATCATTACCCAGCACAAGAGTCTGCCTCCAGCTCCTTTAAAGAGAAAAATTGTCTTTTTCCTGCAATTTAAAGCCAGCTTCCTCCAGAGAAGACCACCACAATCAGGCTATTTGCTTGCAGTGCCAGGGGCAGTGATTCCAGAGCCCCCTCCATTATCCAAATAACCCTGACAGAGCCAGGGGTGCCCTGGCGGGGTGCCCTGCACCCTCAGCAGCCTTTGCTGGGCTGTGGGAGTGGGGACAGGGAGGATCTCGGTGCCAGGGGCTGCCAGGGAGCTGCGAGGCAGAGCCAGGCAGTGCCCAGGGGTGGTGAAACCCTGGAAACTTACATTTTGGGGTTTTAGTGTACAGTAACACGTATGGGGCAATACGGAGGATTTGGGGCATTGTCTGGGTCCTTCTTCTTCACCTTCTTCTCCTTGGCTCCGGGAGGTTTTTTCTTATTGGGTGAAGGGATCTTGGGTGGTCAGTTACCGGGTGGTCAATTATTGGGTCAAAAGTATAAATAGTATAGATGTCACCTCGTTATTGGGTAATTAGAGCTTTAAAAGACCTTGGAAGGAGTCAGAGGCCTCCCCACCACCATCTCCTACCTTGTTGGTTAGAGCTCATGGCTCGTGAGACTGTGCTGTGGATAAGAATTAATGAGCACTGGGTCCAAACACAAAACTGTGTGCTAATCCCAGCTCTAACACAAAGTAAAGAAGATAAGAAACCCACCCAGGAAGGCCCAGAGCAGTGGGGAAACGCTCTGAGGGAGCAGATGAGGAATTGTCAGGAGCACTGGGCCAGAGCTGAGCACAAGTCCTTCTTCTTCACCTTCCTCTTCTTGGTTTTGGGTGGTTTCCTGTAATTCGGCGAAGGGGTCCACACTGAGGGCCTTGGGTGGTCAATTATAAAGTATAAATAATAGAGGTGTCACCTCGTTAGTGGATAGTTTATCTTTAAAAAGACCTCGGAAATAGAGGCACCTCCATTTTCTACCTTGCTAGTTAGAGCTCACGACTCGTGAGACTGTGCTGTGGATAAGAATTAACAAACACTGGGTCCAGACACAAAACTGTGCGTTAACCCCAGCTCTGACAGGAAGAAAGGAAGATAAAACCCCCGCCCAGGAAGGCCCAGAGCAGTGGGGAAACGCTCTGAGGGAGCAGATGAGGAATTGTCAGGAGCGCTGGGCTGAACACAAGTCGTCTGCACCAGAACAGGGGCTCAAGCTGTTCTCTCAGTCTCAGCTCTGCTCTGAGCTGGGTAATTACCCAGCACGGGGAGTTGGCAGTTCACGGGGAGAACAGATTTCGCTGCTGACAGAACGCTCCTGCTCACAGAAGTTCAGGCAGAGCTGCAATCCCCCAGGGCCGCGGGCGGGGATCGCTCCCAGCCCGGGGAAGGTGTCCCTGCCACGGCAGGGGAACGGGATGGCCCCCAGGGCCCCTCCGACCCCAAACATCCTGGGATTCTGCTCCTCAGGTGGGAAAAGAGAAGCACAGCCATGACAAACTCCGGGAAACTTTTCTGCTGTATGAAACAAAACTGTAAAAAATGACCAATTTCAGCTCTCTGTGGGATAAAGGGAGAAAACCCACACTGCAGGCCAAGCTCAGCTCACCTTTGGTCTGCTCCTAAATCAGAACCAGAGCAAAGTTATCACAGACAAACATTTCCCCCGTTTTGCTGAAACTTACTCCCAGCTTCACCTCAAGATGCCTGTTGATACTGGCTGCACAGTTTCTTGTGATTTATGATTTATTGACTGACTCACTCTGGGTTTGGGAGGCCACACTTCTCACCACACACACCCACAGAATCCCAGACTGGGAAGGATCTCAGAGCCCCTCCAGTGCCACCCCTGCCATGGCAGGGACACCTTCCACTGCTCCAGGCTGCTCCCAGCCCGGGTCCAGCCTGGCCTGGGACACTGCCAGGAGCATTGCCATGGCTGGGCAGGCACAGCAAGCCCTGGTGCTCCAACCTCCCCCTGAAACCCCTGGGACAGTTCCAGCAGTGGCAGCACAGGAGCTCCTGTGGCTCACACAGACGCCCCACCTGCAGCTCTCAGCACCACGAGCTCTCAGTTCTGCCTGCAGCTGGCAGCTGCTGCTTCGTGACTTGGTGAAAAGCCACATTTCGTTGAAACCAGAAATTCAATTTGCAGGATTCCCCTCCGCTCAGCTTCAAATGCTCCTTCTGGGCGTGTTCTCCCCGGTTTTTTGCCATCCAGACCGTTCATGTCCCCCAGAGCAGCAGTTTACAACTTTGTGAGCATTCCCAGTGTTCCTACAACTCCATTTGATCCACTGGCCAAGAACCTCACGCTGGAAAACATCTTTATGCTGCCCCCAGCTCAGGCACATTTGCTCTCGGCCTGCATCGCCCTGCCCACACAACTTTGGGGGTCTGTGCTTTGCGTTGGACATTCGAAATAAAACATTTGGTTGTCTTTAAATGAGGGACAGAAGGCACTGAAGTATCCCCTGTGAGTTTCCCTCCCTGTGCACAGTCAGCATCCCTCCCAGGCAGGCCACGGGAGCGGGATTAAATCACCCCGTGTTTACTGGGAGAAGTGCCTCCAACAAGGAGCAGAGCTCTGGGTGGGAGGAACACGAGGAGATTCAGGGATTAGGAGGCCTAATGGAGTTTGGAGGGGCTGCATTCCGAATCCATCAAACCCTGACATTTGAGGGAGCTTTATATTTTCCTTTAAGAGTAGTGCAGACCCCAGTGAATTATATAATGGAATATGTCTCCCCAATGTAATCAAAGTTGACCTAACAGATTTGTCTTTCTGGTGAAACAATCCACTGGAAATCTTTAAGGAAATCAGGACGGGATTCAAACGACAAAGAGGGAAAAAAAATCACTTTTTAAATATAAAATAGGCCTAGAGAAAGCAGCTCCTACCAATCAGAAACCCTGCAGCCATGGAATGGTCCAGACTGGAATGCTTTGCTCAGGAGCCTCCAATAATCCCTTGGGATGGGACACCCAACCCCACTCTTGGAAAGCAGCAGCACTGACCCGAACGTTCAGGGGAGGCTGAACAAATCCAGATTAAAACACAAAAATTGCATTGATTAGGCTCGAGGAGAGCGCTCCTTTCTCATCCAGGGGAACGAAAGCAAAGCACTTCAGGCTTCCTCATAAATGCCTTTTTCCAAATCTGTGCCTAAATAAACGGCTCTGAATCGACACAATATTAAATTGATTTCATTACACCCCTCTACATAAAGACATGCAAATGATTCTCCCCCCAGATGGTTTAATCACACCCCAAGTCAAATTCACCTGTAGCTGAAATATCTCAATTTTAGGATTGCTGCTGGCTGAAGGATGTGATGCTGACTTTTACAAAGTTAAGAGCAAGGAGCAAAATTCCAAAACTCCAAATTTCTCTTGCTAAGGAACTGGGCAGAGGAACCTGCCTCAGAAGGCAGAGCCACTGCTGGTCTCTGAACACACACAATAAAACCAGTCAGATTCCATTTGTTCGAACATGTGATTCAATTAATTTTGCCATCTTTACTGAATAATTCACTTGATGAATCAATTCTTCTGGTAAATAAGCACTTCTACATCCCATTGACCTCTGTGTGGGCAAACCTGATTTTTCTCCTGGAGCTGCTGTTCTCTGGGGCCGGGAGAGAGGGTGGCTGGGTCAGGAGGTGAACCCAGAGGAGCCCCTGGCACTGATGGACCCACCTGTGCCCAGGGCAGGTTCTTTCCAGGGGGAAAGGAACCAGGACAAGGCTGGAGCCAAGCCCAGCAGACGAACAGCTCCAGGGAATGACCCCTGGAAGCTCAGCAGGCCCCAGGGAATAACCCCTGGAGGAGCCCTGCGCTCACTCCGACCAGCACCGCGCACTTGGAGACTTTCCCCTGGTTTGGTTACCTCCCGGGAGCCCCTCGGCCAATAAACAGGATTTGGGAGCTCTTAAGGACAATTTTGCTGCGTTCTGTGACTGGTGAAAAATGTTACAACATTTTTAAAAGCGAGGCTTTCCAGTAAGCACCTCCAATTTCCTTAAAACGTTCGCGGCGGAACCTTTATCTCGCGGAAAAGCCAAACATAAGGACACGGAGACAGGGAGGAGATATTCCCGCATCTATTTGAAGAAATCTCATCCATAAAGAAACAAATTGCCATGGTAATTATCGCTCCCCGACTCGTAATTGTAGGAATAACCGCGCACGGGTGATACATATGGGCCGCTCTCATCCCGCGTGCGTTAATTCTCCCTGCAAAGAAATGATCTTTTATGGAGCAGAAGCATTAAATGTGTTCTGGCAGAGGGGAGCGCTGCCTGGGCGAGGGGCTGTGCCGCGGAGCAGGGATGGAGCAGCTCCTGGGCAGGCTCAGCCTGCTCAGACCCTGAGGAACACCCGTTCCGTGTTCCCGGCCGGCCTGGGGATCCCCCGGGTGTGCCCCAGGACAGCCCCGGCACAGGCACAGCCGGGACCTGCCCTGGGGCAGTTCCCACCAGGATTCCCCCCCAGAACCCCCAAACCAGCAGGGGCTGCACTCTTGGCACCGTCAGTTGTTCCGTATCGAGGGAGTGAGCGGATCTGCCATCCATGCAGCCTTCTAAATCAATGCCCTTCCTGCTCCAGCTCCCGTTTTCCCAAATATTTCCCTGTGGGATGGATCCCCTGCTATCCCAGGGCTGTGCTGGGGAGGTTGGTTGAGCTGTGGCAGAGCAGGGTATAAAACTGGAACTCAGATCTGCACTACAAAGGCAGATGTGGATTAATATTTAGTCCCTCTGGTCACTGCAGGGAATCTGTTCCAAAAGGCCAAGGAGCCAGAGCCCTCCTGCTCCTGGTCCAATTAGACACCGGGAATAAACGCCCAAATTCTGCTGAACAATGGCCAGGGACCTCCAGGGAATAACAGCTCTGTGCCTGCTCACCTGGGCCGCAGACCCAGCAGGGGAGACACGTGAGCAGAGCCCTCACTGGATCCCCCTGGAACCCTGGGTCAGGCTGGGCAGGGCTCAGAGCACCCTGGGGTGGTGGAAGGTGGCCATAAAAACCCACCAACAAACAAACAAACCAGAAAAGCCCACACAAAACCCCCAAATAACCTCGTTTTTTAATTTCTGTCCTTTCCTACCGAGATAAAGGAGGTGGCCAGGCCATACCTCTGCTGGTCCAAGTGGTGCAGGAATATTTCAACTCACTGCTCCCGTAGTTCCATCACTGAAATGTTCCACAGGAACATCCCCTCCAAGCCCCTGGGTGTGCAGAGAGCCTTTCCTGCCTCCTCAGCCCCAAAATTCAGCTCCTCAGCCCCAAAATTCAGCTCCTCAGCCCCAAAATTCAGCTCCGCAGCCCCAAAATTCAGCTCCGCAGCCCCAAAATTCAGCTCCTCAGCCCCAAAATTCAGCTCCTCACAAGGTTTTTTTGTGATTTGTGTTTAACTGTTTTTGACTCATGGATGTTTCCAGCAACTGCCCTTTGGAAACCTGGAACTGAGATCTCTCATTAGTCAGATTTTTCTGCCTTCTGCAGGGAGCAGCAACTGCTGCTGTAAAATTATTTATGAACAGCGAAGAGAAGACATGGATTTCACGTATGGCTTCGAAAAAGGAGGATTTTTATCACGAGTACAGCAAATAGATACAGGGCTGGGGAGCTGCACCTGCAGCGAGAGGGTGGTGGGGGTTTTTTGGTCAGCTCTGACTGCTCTCCATGTGCAAGGAATAGAGAAATTGAAAATATCCTACTGTGCACTCATCCTGCCTTTCACTCCCAATTCTTGTACGTGTGTGAGGAAAACACAAACTTTTTTTAAGTTTTTCCCTCGGATTTTTGGCCTCAAGTTTACATTTTTTTAAAAAAAGTTAAAAAAAAAGAGCCCCTATTCCTATTAATAAACGCAACCAAACTGTGAGCTAAAATGTTAATTCAGGCTCTTGGTGCTCTCTAATCTGTTGGTTTGGGGGTTTTTTCTCCAAAACCAGCTCCAGGACAAGGCTCTGTCCTTCTGGAGACCCCACGGATTGCACCACCCCTCACCCCCACAGCCCCTGAAAGCCTCACACACGTCCCTGAGCGGTGCCACTCTGGAGGATCCAAGGGGCAAATTGTGGTTATCGGAGAGCCCGACCTGCATTTTGGTGGGAGTTTGGCTGGCTGTGTGCAGGAGGGCAGCAGGGGAGGAGCGGAACCTGCTCTGGTGTCCCCAGGACACACATCCCCTTTTCCCGGCGCTGCCCAGGAGCTCCCCGGCTCCTGAGCTCCTCGGGGCGCGTTCGGATATTGTTTTTAAAGCTCCCCAGAGCCCGGGGAGGCAGCTCAGATCCGATCCGCTGTGACAGGTAAAGGGCACCGCGAAGGCTCCTGAGCTCCTGCTCCAGGGGGAGTGTGGAGCACCCTTTGTGTGCCGGGCCCCCTGCTCTCCTGAGCGGCGGGATCGGCCCTTTGTGGGGGGGCGAGGCAGCACCTTCCCCTCCCTGGGCTCTTCTCCTCGCTGGAGCCACGGCACGGACGGGATGGCAGAGCAGGGGACGGGTTGGCAGAGCAGGGACGGGATGGCAGAGCAGGGACGGGATGGCAGAGCAGGGGACAGGGGATGGCAGAGCAGGGGACGGGATGGCAGAGCAGGGGACGGGATGGCAGAGCAGGGGACGGGATGGCAGAGCAGGGGACGGGATGGCAGAGCAGGGGACGGGATGGCAGAGCAGGGGACGGGATGGCAGAGCAGGGGACGGGATGGCAGAGCAGGGGACGGGATGGCAGAGCAGGGGACGGGATGGCAGAGCAGGGGACGGGATGGCAGAGCAGGGGACGGNATGGCAGAGCAGGGGACGGGGATGGCAGAGCAGGGGACGGGGGGAGGCAGCACCGCGGAGTCCCTTCGGCAGGGGAAATAACGCCCTGGAAAACAAACCCCTCTGCAGAAAACTCCCAGCACTTCACAGCAACTGCAGGAGAGCCTGAACCGTGCGGGCATCTAAACAACCCCTTCTGTTTTTTCACTGATGCAGCCAGGGGGGAAAGTTTGTATTGCCACAGACCACAGGCAGAATTATTCGTTGGCCTTCAGAGTGGCTCGGTGGAGAGGGCCCCGTGTGTCACAGCGTGGTTTGGGCTGGGAGGGACCGTGAGGCTCCTCTGCTCCCAAGCCCTGCCCTGGGCAGGGGCAGCTTCCCCAGAGCAGGTGCATCCCCCCGGAATGCTGCCACCTCCCTGGCCACGGGCACCCACAGCCTCTGCTGCTCCTGGAGGGAAAGGTTTCCTCAGCTTGCTTTGGGAGTTGCATTTTGATCTAAATAAACAGGCTTTGTGCTTCATGTAACTCCCAGACAAGGCCACGGGGCTGTTCCCTCGCAGACAATGCCACTGGGCTCAGCAGGGCTCCTGCAGTCACACTCTCGGGAGGGAAAATGCTGTAAATAGGATGTTACAGGCGTCTATTTCGAGATGCAGGAGGTTGGAAAGTACAAAAAAACCCTACTGCTGCAGTAATTTCTACTTCTCCAGTTCCATCTGAAAAGATCTCGGAACTTGCCGCTCGGCCTTTGCAAGGCTCGTGTTTGTGTTCCAATTTTTCCCACATATTTGATGACGACTGTTTTCGCCAGCAGAGCGGCCAGACTCCCTTACAGAGCAATTACACGAGGAATTAATTATAGGAGAAGCAGATGAGAGCAGCACTGAAAATAACTCGAGGTCAGATTTCTGCAACTTTACATAATCAGACTGGGTTCGGGGTGGAGCTGTACCCCAAAAAGAACCTTCCAAGGGGAGCCCAGGCCCTCCTGCCACGGCCATTGGCAGGGCACGAGGCTCCAGTGGGTTTTGTTCCCAATCCTGCCAGTGAAGAGCGTCAAGGAGCAGAGGGAGTTTTTCAAAACTTCCTGAAAATTGCACTTTGTCCTGGAGGAAACCTCCTCCAAACTTTAATTGCAGCACGCCAGGTCAACAAAGCCTTTCCCCCCTTTAACTGCAGCCTTGGAAATCGAGGTGCCCTTCTCACTCCAGCTCTCATTTTCCCCAATATTTCCCAAAGTGTGGGATGGATCCCCGGCTACCCCAAAGTTTGGGAGGTGCTGCTGAGAGCAGCCCCGGGGCTGTTCAGAGCTCTCCTGACAGCGCAGCCCCGCAGGGTGTGTGTCACACCCGCGGATACAAGTGACAGATGGGAGGACGTTTCATTTACTCCTCCCGAACAAGGAGCACTTCACTGGAATTCCCCGATTTGCTGTGGCTGCCCTGGATCCCTGGCAGTGTCCCAGCCAGGCTGGAGCAGCCTGGGGCAGTGGAAGGTGTCCCTGCCCATGGAACTGGACGGGTTTTGGGTTCCTTCCAGCCCAAACCCTTCTGGGAGTCCATGGAAGAGAAGCAGATCAGGAACATCCCCAAGCCCCGAGCTCCAAACCCTGGGAACGGGAGGCAATGAACAGCCAGTGCTTCCTGCAGGCCCCTGAGCCCCAGCCTGGCACATCCNTCCCCTCTGTCCCCTCTGTCCCCTCTGTCCCTGCCCTCAGCACAGGTGGCTGCTCTCACACCCGGCTGAGCTGCTCTGGGTGAAGTTGTCAAAGCTGGGCTTGGCCTTTTCGGTGGGTTTTTTGGCATTTTGGGTTTTGGGTTTTTTCCTAATTCAGTCTCCTTTAACATTTTGGGTTCACTTGTGCCCGAACCCAGCAGCACTCGGAGCTCAGCTCAACACCAGAGCTGCTGGGTTTCACAAACATTTGCTGCCGACACTCATGTTGGTGAGGATTCTCTCCTTCTACAGCTTTATTTTCCCTAAAAAGCTGATATTTTGCACTGCTCAAACTCGGGAAAATTTAAGGGGTTTTTTAGATATATTTGGCCGATTTTATTTTTTCCCCCCACACGATTTCTGGTGGCAAACTCTAATTTCCCTGTAGAAATCAGGCACATCTAGAGGCAAGGCAGGGAAATGCCCCATGGCAAACCTCCATACAGATGTGCTCTCCCAACACCTGAAATGAAGCCGCTGTTATTCCACCATCCAGGAATCCAATGACTCCCAACCATGATTTAGCCAAGATCAAGTGTAAAATCTGTTCAATAACACCCGGTACGTCCTCTGTCCTGGAGACGATATCCTGCATTTGCAGGGCATTGACTCCGTCATCTAACAGGTCTTTTCCATCTCTGACTTCTATTAGCCTGTGAATTATAACAAAAGGACCATTAGGCAAACCATAATTGTGGAAGCAGCCTCTGACACGTGAGACTAACTCCTGCCATGGCAGGGAAAACTAAAATTAAAACACAGACAACTGAGGGGAAAGGCTTCCCTTTATCCAAGCGTTAACTCGCTCGATTGAAATCAGGAAACAAAACTCAGTAAGTCACAGAAAAGGGTTTTTTTTTTCTTTTTCCTCTCCATCTCTTTAGAGAAGAGACTTCAGGCAGCACAGCAGGAGCTGGTTTGTCCCTGCGGGAGGGATGGGGCTGGGGGCTTATTTGGGATATTTTCCTTATCTGCTGCCTCTGCCCAACCCAACTTGTGCCCACCCTGGAGCCGCTCCTGCCAAGAAAAGTCACATCTCCCAGAGAGCTTCACCTGGGGAAGCACAAAACAACAGAGCCGCCCAAAAGGCTCGGGGAAGGCGGAAAGCACCGGCCGAGGCTGCCTGGGGAGGACGGGGCTGGAGCCATCCTGCAGCAGCCCTGGCTGCACACATTCCTGAAAGGTCACGGGCTCTGCAAACACCTCCGAGGGAGAGAGGAGCTGGCAGACACATCACACACTGCACACACGCACAGGGAGAGCAGGGGGCGGCCAGGGCCACCCTCAGCTGCTGCTGCGGGGGCTGCCCAGGGCTGCCAGCCCCTCCTGGCTGCCCGGACACTGCCCAGGGCTCCCAGCCCCTCCTGGCTGCCCGGACACTGCCCAGGCTCTGCCCAGGATGGAGGGTGCCAGCACAGAGGGGCTGGTCCTGCCCAGCATCCATCCTCCCTGCAGCCACAGCATGGTCAGGGTGGGCAGTGAGCACTGACCAAAGGGCCAGGCACAGCAGGGTCAGGGTGGGCAGTGAGCACTGACCAAAGGGCCAGGCAAGGTCAGGGTGTCCAGAGAGCACTGACCAGAGCCCCAGGCACAGCAGGGTCAGGGTGGGCAGTGAGCACTGACCAAAGGGCCAGGAACAGCAGGATTAGGGTGTCCAGTGAGCGCTGACCAAAGGGTCAGGCAGGAACTGGTGGGCAGTGAGCACTGACCAAAGCCCCAAAGCCCCAGGCACAGCAGCGTCAGAGTGTCCAGTGAGCGCTGACCAAAGGGCCAGGCAGGGTCAGGGTGTCCAGAGAGCGCTGACCAAAGCCCCAGGCACAGCAGGGTCAGAGTGCCCAGAGAGCGCTGTCCAAAGGCCCAAAGCCCCAGGCACAGCAGGGTCAGAGTGCCCAGAGAGCGCTGTCCAAAGGCCCAGGATGGCATCAGGGGCGTGGATGGCTGCAGGAATTCCAGCACTGTTCCCTGAGAACAAATCACCCCACCCTGCTGCTCCCCAGCTGCACAGGCTGAGCCCACAGGGAAGGCAGGGGACACCCCCGAGGTGACCTGGCTGCCACCCCAGCAGGATGTCACTCCCCGCTGTGCTCAGAGCAGGGGCTGGAGGAGCACACCGTGGTTTGGGACCAGCAGAGCACCTCCAGCTCTGGAGTGAGCCATTCCCAAGGCCATCCTGACAAAAATCCCAGCTTTTGGTGCTCCGTCACATTCCTCCAGCTTAATTAAGAAACATTTTCACCTGGCCAAGTGCTCCTTTTCCCCATTGCTTCTAACACGACCGTTTACACAAAACCCCCTCATTAGCGACAGCTCTGCAGCCCCGTCTCCTCACGCCGCTATCCCAAAGAGCCGGGGCTGATCCCTTACCTCTGCACATCCCCCAGTGTCCGAGGAGCCGGGCTGGAGGGGCTGGAGGCCAGCCCGTGGATCCACGGGCACAGCAGGCTGCACAGCTGTGCTCTGCCCCGTGCAGCAGACTGGCAGCACATCTGCTGCCGCTCCAGCCCTGCCAACTGCGCCTCGCCGTGCCAAGCCGGGTGGCAGAGAGGGCTGAGCCATATTTATGGAGCACAGGGGTACCCACAGGGATTAGGAGGGCTCTCAAGATCACTTCTGTTTGCAACTTGAGCGGGGTTTGAGGACGGGCCCTTTCAAATGGCAGAAACGATCCGTCTCTGCCGCGGCGGGCTGGGAGCCGCGGTGGCGCTTCCATTTCAAAATCAGCTTTAAAAGGGGTTCAGGAGATGGCAGCAAGTGCCCTCCGTGAGCCACGGGTGGCCACACCTGAACTGCTGTTCCCATCACAGCCAGATCCTGAGGAGCAGCCCCACAAAGAGCCTGTTGGCCAAACAGAACCCACGGAAAAGCTCATGGCAAAGTCCACTCGGGTTCAGCAGGGCAGTGTCACCTGCCCATGGCTGTGACACCCTCGCTGCCATCACTGCTGCTCCTCAGACCCCTGGCCCAGGCAGACAGGCAGGAGCAGGGCAGGGATGGCCCTGCTCGGCCAGGAGAGGCTTTGGGAGCTCAGCAGGAGGGTTGACATCGCCCTGTCCCAAACACAGGCACCGTCCGGCCCTGGGTCTGCCCCCCAGCCACTGCCCCACCTCAGAGCTCGCCCCACCCCTCGTGTCATGCAGTCAGTGAGGTAGAAAAGACTCTTGGGGTCAGAAAAGTGGCCCCAGCCCGACCCTTTCTAGGTCCTCCTCCCGACAGGATTTGGTGGGACACTGCCTTGGAATTCCAGCATGTTCCCCCCTGCATTCCCAGCCCTGAGCTGGAACTCAGCCTGGAGCAGGGACTGCCACGATGTGGCACCTTCTGCACCAAAAGCAGCAACCCCTGGTTTGGTTTTCCTTTTCTCTAAAGGAAGATCTCCACAGTATTAATCCCTATTGAATACTAAACCCCTATTAAACATTATTAATAAACTCAGCTGGGAGCTGGGGCCAGGTGCATAAAGCCAGGATTCCTCCCTGGAAGGGAGCACAGACTCCAGCACAAACACGTGGGAACGTTCCCAGGGCTTGTACAGCCTCGGATCCCCACAGAAAACAAAGCTCCAGCTTTCCATGGCACAGGAGTTCCTGGGGTTACAGCACCAAGGGTTTACTGAACCTGCAGCTTTCTGCCCTAAGATGTCCCCAGGGGCAGAGAGCAGAGCTTTGGGATCCATTTCAGCACCACCTCACCAGGAGCAGGGACTTTCTCCTGGAAACTTTGTCGTTAAATCAGATTTTGTTTGCGGATCTGTTAACCCAGATGGATTTTATGGAATATGCATTTCTCATCGAGGCCCTGCTGCTCACTTACAGATGAGGAAAGCATCGTGAACACGTGAAATGTGTTTGTCTGCGTCAGGAAATGCAGTGAAATAAAAAGGTAACAACTCTTTCAGCTCTAGAAGTTTCACCGTCAGGAATTAGCACAAAGAATCGTTTTTCCAGAGGTTTTCAGGAGAAAAGACATCAGGATGTGACTCAAAATTAATTTGGAATAGGCTCGAGCGTGTTTTGTTGTCCTCCTTTGTGCTCTCTTACACAGGAGATGAGTCATGACATAAATATCATGAATATATAAATTTGGGGTGCTGTTCTTCAGGACCCTCAATCATTTCCATTTTATAAACATTTATATAAGATGTTGTGATGCTGTGCTGACCAGCCCTGAGTTTCAGCAGTTTGTTGGTGCCATGGACTCGCATGCCTAAGGCTGCAAAATTCATGACCAGAAACTGGAAGCCACATCACCCAAAAGTCCTGTCCATTCTCTTCAGACACGTCCAGGAAAATCCCCAATTTTACAGCGAAACAGGAAAAAACAGACGATGATGGTCACTTCACCGCAGCTTCAGGGAAACGCTGTGTTCTGAAAATGCAGGAGTCCTGAACCTGCCCTAAGGAACTGCAGAGAAAAACCCCCAAAAACCCCAAAATATGAAAGTCTTGAACCTTCCCTAAGTAACTGCAGAGACAACCTCCCAAAATCCCCAAAATATGAATCTTGAACCTTCACGAAGTAACTGCAGAGACAACCTCCCAAAAACCCCAAAATATGAAAGTCTTGAACCTTCCCTAAGGAACTGCAGAGACAACCTCCCAAAAACCTCAAAATATGATAGTCCTGAACCTTCGCTAATTAACTGCAGAGAAAAACCCCCAAAAACCCCAAAATATGAAAGTCCTGAACCTTCACTAATTAACTGCAGAGAAAAACCCTCAAAAACCCCAAAATATGATAGTCCTGAACCTTCACTAATTAACTGCAGAGAAAAACCTTCCAAAACCCCCAAAATATGAGAGTCTGGAATCTTCACTAATTAACTGAAGAGAAAAACCCCCCAAAACCCCAAAATGTGAATCTTGAACCTTCACTAGGTAACCACAGAGATCCCGCAGGATTTAAAGCCATTTAAATTTACTTCCCCAGAAAAACCCATTCAAAATTTTCTCACAAATTTGTCCTAAACCAGGACAAGGGGTTTGGTACCTGCAGGGCACAGCCCCTGCTCCATGGGAAGTACATTTAAATGGAATTTTTTTTTTTAACTGGTTTGGGAGTTTGGGAGAAGAACTTTTTTGGGGAAAAGTGGAAAAAATTATTTATTTCACAAATAAAGTGCTTATATGAATAAAAGAATATAAAGAATGGATAATAAGAAAGAATGCAACTTTTTGTTGTTTTGAAATGAGATGGTAAATTTAGAAAGGCTTTGCTGTGGGTTGTAGCTTAGCTTGTTTCGGTTTTATTATTATTTATTGTTTTATTATTTATTATTTATATTATTTATTACTGTTATTATTTCTGGAGGTTTAGACTCTGGTGGGCTGCAGGTGTGAGCTTTTGGTGGTTTTTTAGTTTAGAGTAGGCTTAAACAGTTTTAAGAAAAAGAGGAAAAAAATCAATCTAGAAAACTTCTTTTCTCCAGGTAGTCAAAGGTGACTAAAAGCAAAGGGATTTCTGTCCTGCTGCTGTTTGTGCTTTAGAGGAACTCCCGGTTTAGGAGAAGGAACACAGAGCAGCGAGTGCTGCTTTCAGAAAAAATGGGGGTTTCCTTCTCCCTGCTCCCTCTTGGAACTGCGGACACAGAACTCAATACCCAGCACACACAGGACAGACGGGTGGGGATGGGAGCACCCCAAAATCAGCCCAGTCACAGCTGCAGGGCCACCTCAGGGCACAGCGGGGACCCAGAGCATCCCAAAATCAGCCCAGTCACAGCTGCAGGGCCCCAGAGCAGCGTGTCCCAAAATCAGCCCAGTCAGGGACTGCCTGGGGGGCAGCATCCCAGCCCGGCAGCCCTGGGTCGGGTTTGGGGTAGGGATGGAAAGGGACTGTTAATAATTAATTCTTTTTTTTCTTCCCTTTTTTTTTTTCTTGTAATTGTTATGGATATTGGTTAATTTGGGAAGGTTTAACCATTTGAGTAATTATACTGAAAACTCGGGTTCCTGTAAGGAGGGTAATTGGGAGTGACACTGTACTTTGGAGGATTGTCTTATTTTTGTTAGCTGTTATGTGAAAATGCAAGGCAGAGATTTCACGACTTCCTAGAAACCCTTATTACCTTTAACATTTCCCACCCAGCAGGGCCCGGCTGTGCCTGCGCAGCCAGGAGGGGACCCGGGCTGCGCTGGGGATGTGACAGCAAACCCACCCCGTGTGCCCGCGGCTCTGTGCCCTCGGTCACCCCAGCCCTGGGGACAGGGACGGTCCTTCCCCGAGCCCCAACATCCCCGGGGCCCGGGCTGCTCCTCCTGCCCTCCTCCCTCAGCCTTGGCCTTTGAAGTTTAGCTGCAGAGCTTGTCTCCCTTTATCTCTCTGAAGCGGCTGCAGGGGCTGGAGCTCAGGTAGGTTCCTGCCCTGCTCCCAGAGCCAGCCCTGTCCCCAGGGTGTCACCAGCACCACCCAGGATCAGCAGTGGTCACCCACAGAGTGTCACCAACATCTCCCAGGACCAGCAGCGGTCACCCACAGCCAGCCCTGTCCCCACAGAACATCACCCACAGCCAGCCCTGTCCCCAGAGTGTCACCAGCCCCACGCAGGAGCAGCAGCTGTCACCCACAGCCAGCCCTGTCCCCACAGAACATTACCCACCGCCAGCCCTGTCCCCACAGAACATCACCCACTGCCAGCCCTGTCCCCACAGAACATCACCCACTGCCAGCCCTGTCCCCATAGAACATCATCCACAGTCAGCCCTGTCCCCAGAGTGTCACCAGCCCCACCCAGGAGCAGCAGCTGTCACCCACAGCCCTGGCCCTGCCCCAGCACCCCGGCCCTGCACAGCACAACCACGTCCCGAGGTGCTCTGGAGGGTGGGGACGCACAGAAAGGACTTTTTGGAGTTTGTTTTCCTCCCCGTGTCACAGCCCTGTGCCATTGCAATCCCGGCTGGGGCGCCGCAGTTCACTGTGCCGCTGGTATGGAACATTAAAATGGAACAATAATTAAAATTGTGAATTTTTCTTTGTAGCAAACCGAATTAGTCAAGGAAAAAAATGAGCTCAGTAATGTTATTTAGTGTTTGTTGACACCTGCAGGTCCCTGTGCCCTCAGTAAGGCGCCCAGCAGGCGTTGACAGCTGGGTTTGCTGGTGCTCTGGAGCAGAGCCGTCCCATCACAGCCACTAATTCAGCACAGCATCAGCCCAGCACACACAGCAGCCACCAGGGCCTGCCAAAATCCCACCCCAGGGACCTCCACAGCTGGCCAGGGCAGCGGGCTGCAGCCCCCAGGGGTGACACAGAAAGGCTGAGTGTCCACACAGGAACCCTGAGCAAACACCACGGCTCCTGAACGGGAACATCCACCTGAGTTAAACTCCTCCACCTCACCAAAGCTGGAAATGAGGAGCTGAGGAGGAAAGGCTGCAGTGACCAAAACTCCTGAGTTTGGCTGCAGAAATTCTCATCTTAGTGATGGCCCCAAAGTTACAAATGAGGTTTGGTTTCTTGCAGAGAATTATAAAGATTTGAACAAAAACGAGCAATTCTCTGACTGGACAAGAGGCCTGTTGACTGAAATGTGCTGTTTGCACTGGTCCAGAAGCAGATTTCTCCTGGGTCCCTCAGCCTGGCCCCTTCCCCTGGTGCAGCACAGAGCAGGCAGGAGCTGGAGGCAGCCCAAAGCTCCTCCCGGGCTCCAGCAGGGCTGCCCTGCTCTGTCCTACCAAACCAAACACGTTTTGGTTCCTGTTGCCCCTGCAGGAAGCTCCATCCCTCACCCTCAGACCCTCAGGGACCTGCAGGCTGGGCTGGCTGCTCTGGAAGGGGAACGCAAATCACCTGCACTGTCATCCCTGCACCCCTGAAAATGCAATAATCCCACTGAAATGCAATAATCCCACTGAAATGCAATAATCCCATTGAAATACAACAATCCCATTGAAATGCAACACTGCCACTGTTTTGATAGACATTTTGAAATAAGATAAATTAAAAAAAAACAAACAAACCCACGAAGCTGGAGCTTCTCTACGTTGTGCCTCCAACCCACAAGGCTGGAGAAGGAAACTCTTCACTGCTAAACCAGGGCAGCAGAGACAGGAGGAAATCAGGAAAACAGAGAAAGCACTCCATATAGGAAATGTCAAATATGTCAAAACATTCATGAATACCAACATCTCCCTGTGCACCGTCCCCAGCTGCAGAGGTTACTCAGGGCTAACGTTTCAGCAAGTGCAGATTATGCAGCCCCGGGTTTACTTATACATAAAAAATCAGCTACAGGTGCATCCGAGGTGCTTTTTGCACGCAGCCGGTCCAGGGATTTCTCCCACTCAAGAAAAGGCAGGAGGGTAAAATCACATAAAACATGAATTTCCCAGCTCTGAGCACCCCTCGGTAAATTCCTCCTGGCTGCTCACGGTGCCCGTGTCACACGGGACGAGGAGAACCAGGGCAAGGACCGAATGTTGCCGATCGCATTCCCAAAGGGAATGGCACCCGGGGCTGGAGCCCGAGACAATCCATCCGCAGGAAAAACCTCCTGATCCCCGAGCCACCAGCTGGGAATTGTGTCAGCCCGGTTTGGTGGCACCCGGAGCTCTGCACACCCATCACATCGCCCAGACCCTCCGAAAAACGCAGCTGAAATGAAATGTCACCGGGGGAACACGGCGGGCAGGGAAGGCAGCAAACACCTGGGCCTGAATCCAGCCCCGGTTTGCTTGTCAGGTTTGGAAATCTCGGCGTGTTTGGGGAAATTCGGCGTGGCCTCCTCATCCATGCACGGCAGGAGGGGAAGGGAGCCCAGCTCTGGAGGGGAACAGCCCCTGCCCGGCCCGGGCTGCACTGGGAGCAGCGGTGTGACCCCAGACAAAGCCGGCAGGCTCCGTCCTCACAGCCCTACCCGGCCCGGGCTGTGCTGGGAACACCGGTGTGACCCCAGACAAAGCCGGCAGGCTCCATCCTCACAGCCCCTGCCCGGGCTGCGCTGGGAACACCGGTGTGACCCCAGACAAAGCCGGCAGGCTCCATCCTCACAGCCCTGCCCTGCCCGGGCTGTGCTGGGAGCACCGGTGTGACCCCAGACAAAGCCGGCAGGCTCCGTCCTCACAGCCCCGAGCACCGTGGGGGTGACCCCGCAGAACACAGGGCAGTTGCACCAGCAAAACACCAAGTCGGGCTGAAATCAGCCCAGTGGGTTGGCGAGGAGCTACAAAGCCTGAAATTCCGAGGGAACAAACCAGGATGGGTCTGGCTGGCTGCTCCTCGCGCGAGCCCCGCGGAACGAGCGGTAACAAATTCCAGCAGCAGCACACGGCTAAAATAATTAAGATAGCTATTGATCTGGAATATTGCAAGCCTGGAGAAGCGAAATCTTTTAATAAATCCTCCCGTTGATACCACCAGTTAAAAATTATCCCTTCAGCTCCGTGTTCTGCCTCGAGCTCCCGCTCTGAACGTTTTCCTCAATGTCTCTATACAGCGCTCAGCGTTTCCTCCGCGCTTCCTTGCCTTGCTGGAGCCTGCAGAGCACGGCCAGCAGGAACCGGGGAGCGCAGAGGCAGCGCTTCCCTCTCCATCCTGCCCTCGGAACCGGCCCCGAACCCCCGACAGTGCTCCAGCCTGCCCTCGGAACCGGCCCCGAGCCCCCGGCACTGCTCCATCCTGCCCTCGGAACCGGCCCCGAGCCCCCGGCAGCTCTTCCCTCTCCATCCTGCCCTCGGAACCGGCCCCGAGCCCCCGGCAGCGCTCCCTGCCCGAGCCCACCCCGCTGCCCGTGTCCCTCCAGCCTTTGCCCCGCGCTCGGTCCGTGCGCGCTCCCCCAGCGAGCCCCGGCCGGGCCGGGAACGCGCCCGGGAGCGGCGGAGTTGGGGAAACTGAGGGACGAGGAGGCGAGCGGGGGGAAAAGCCGAGGCGGGTGTGGAATGGCCGCCTGGGAAGGATAAATTCGGCCGTCCCCGGGTGCAGAGGGTTAAACCTGTGAGAAAAGTTCCTGCAAAAGGCGCCGATGGAAGTGGTGGAAGCGGATGATTTCTGGGAAGAATTGGGGGATATTTGGAGGGGGGTCGAGTTGTTAAATTCTTTCTATAAACAGGTTTTTGTTTTTTCTTTTGCGTTTTACACCCCTTCTATCGCACGGGCATTTCCATTTCCATATTTATTTGCACACATTTAGGGAATGTCTGTATTCTCTCTACATATTCGGGGGGTATCTGTATTCCATGGGCGCTGGTTAAAGCCACAACCCCTCCAGCCCCGTGGCCGTGGCAATCCCAAACTGAGGATGAATTCGGCAGCACCCGCCTCTGCCCCGGCCCCGCTCCTTGCCCTGCCACGGCACCGACTTTTATTCCTTCTTACAACTCTTCATTTTGCGATTTTTTTTCGCTTGACCGAGCCGCAAAGTCCCTTCCCCGCAAACCGAGGGCTCGGGGCTCGTCCGCACCGGGGGCTGCAGAGCCGCGGATCGCAGAGCCCCGAAAACCGGGCCGGGGGGGCGGCACCGGGACGGGGGTACGGCACCGGAATGGGATGCGGCACCGGAATGGGATGCGGCACCGGGACGGGGAAGCGATACCGCGATGGGAATGCGACACCGGGATGGGAATGCAACAACGGGACGCTCCCCGCCAGCTGCGGGGCGAGGCTGCCCCTCACCCGTGTCCGCGGGGTTTTGGGCACCGCGGGCCGCGTGGCACGGAGGAGTCGAACCGATCCCGGCCGTGGCCTCCCCCACCCTCCCACGGGCGTTTTGTTGTCTCCCCGAGGCGAGAGGCCGAAGTTCCGTCCCCGCCGGACGAACCAGCGGAGTTTGGGTTCCGCGCGGGACTCCGAGAGCGCATCCCGGTCCGGGACCGGCGGGGCTCCGGGCGCGGTGCCGGTGCCCCGAGAGCGGTGCCGGTGCCCCGAGAGCGGTGTCGGTGCCCCGAGCGCGGTGTCGGTGCCCCGAGCGCGGTGCCGGTGCCGCGGGGCTCCGGGAGGCGCTCCCGACCTGAAGCCGGGCAGCAGCCCGGGGCTCTGGGGCAGCGCTCCCCGGGACCCCGCACACCGCGCTGCGCTCCGCGCTGCCCGTCCTGCCCCCCGAGCCCCTCCGCCACCGCGGGGGCGGGTTCGGGGATTAAATCCCTCCGTCAAAGGCGTTTTCCTGCGGAATTCGCCCTCCCCCGCCGAAGGGACGCGCCTGAGCGAACGCGGGCGCGGGAGGAGGGGGAGAGGGATGGAGGGCGCCGGGCGCGGGGTCCGGCTGCGGGGTCTGGATGCGGCGGGGACCGAGCGTGGTGAAAGCCGGGGAAGGACCAACCTCCGAGCCGCGGGTTTTCCTCCTCTTCCTCCCGCGGAGGCGGCGGCAGGAGCGGGAGCGGCCCCGGCCCTCGGCGCTCCGGGATCGCCGCACGGGCAGAGGCTTTTGTCCCCTGGGTGCGGCGGGGGGCTGGCGGAGCAGCTTCGCACTTCGGCAGAAAGGAGACGAAATTCGATTCGTTTACATGTTTTTATTGTTGTAAACATTAAAATTGTCTTTCTCAAAGAAAGAGTTCTCGGGAGAAAAATAATAATAATAATAATAATTATAATAATTATAATAATAATAATCCGCGTTTCTAACTGTCGTACACCATATTAAAAAAAGGCAGCGACTTTCCCGTGTGCCAAACCGGGGTATACAAAGAAAAATACTACAGAATATGGCAATATTAAAAATATTACTCGAACACAAAATAATATATTAACCGACAATTTTTAGACATTAAAAAAACCAAACGGAACAAAAACAAACCAAAAATTCAAAGTGCTCAGTAATTTCCAGGGAGTTATGTATAGTATAAGCACTCTGGAAACAGTCAAAAGCTGCTGCATGCAAGATCTGTTTAGCTTTAGACAACAAAATAATCAAGATATAAACTTCTTCTTTAATCAACATCAACAGTACATACAACACTTACAAACAAGGGGTGTCGGGCGGTGTTTACAAACACTATGTGTCCCTTTGGGGGGAATTCCGGGGGGTAACACTTGTGCCCACCTATTTTACAATTGAGAAAACGTTTGAAGCTTAGATAACTACCAGTCTTTATAAAAGCTACCAGACTACATAGTGTCTGAAATACTATTTATAGAATATAGACATTACTGAAATAGCAAGTGCCTATAACATTGTCACCCTGGAATCGTCATGCTTCCCTGGTATGGACAGATTGGGTTTTCTTTTTTTCTTTTTTTTTTTTTTTTTTTT
>VZDJ01000019.1:612086-675516 GCA_008694505.1 Cyanoderma ruficeps | reverse complement strand
CCTGGCAGTGGGGAGGGAGCTGGGGATGGCCCCTGGCAGTGGGGTGGGAGCTGGGGATCACCCCTGGCAGTGGGGTGGGAGCTGGGGATGGGTCCTGGCAGTGGGGTGGGAGCTGGGGATGGCCCCTCACTCTCAGGATGGGCTCCCGTGGGGAAGCAGCACCTGGAGCCGCAGCTCAGGGGAATTACAGACAATCCAAACAGGGAACTGGGGCAGAGGGACAGGCCAGAGTGACCCACAAGCCCTGCTGGGCCTGCACTGCCCATGTGGGAAGACATCCCCACTCACGCTCCCAAAGGTGCAAGCCCACCCTCCTGGCAGGCTGCAGGTGCCACGGGTGAGGTTTTGCAGCCCAGGGCTCCCGCAGGGTCAGGGCAGCCCAGCTGATCCCCCACCCGTGACTGGAAGTGCATCTGCTGCTGCCTTTTCCCGTAAAAACCCCAAATCCGGGTCAGTCCTGGCTGTCGGTGCAGCAGATCCCCGAGGAAGGAAGGTCAGTCCTTGTTCAGGAGGAGGGAGCCCAGGGACTCGTGAGTGGTCGTTCCTCTCTAGTAGGAACGGGATCGCCATCACCATGGGGAGGTTTTCATCCTTGCAGTCCTCAGGCAGCACAGGGGGAGCTGCACTGGCAGTGTGGCAGCCTTGGGGTGCCCTGGCAGCACTCGGGGTGCCTTGGGAGCACTTGGGGTGCCCTGGCAGCCCTCAGGGCACACTGACAGCTCTCGGGGCACAGTGACAGCTCTCGGGGTGCCCTGGCAGCACCTGGGGCACACTGACAGCTCTTGGGGTGCCCTGGCAGCCCTCAGGGCACACTGACAGCTCTCGGGGCACAGTGACAGCTCTCGGGGCACACTGGCACCGTGGTGCTCAGCACCAAGGGCAGCAGCCAGCCCAGCTGGGCAGGGTCAGTGCCCTTGGTGCCCCTGACCCTCAGCTCCCTCACACCCCCTCCCCGTGTGGGCACAGCGGGGCTGTTTGTGGGGCCCGTTAAAGAGGGTCCTGCAGCTCCAGTGCAGCTGCTGTGGGCCCTTCCCTACATGGACATTGCACTGCTCACGTCCCCTGCCCAACTGGCCACGTGTCTCAGGACAGGGTTTGGGGAGGGAAGAGATCTGTGGCCTGTTCAGCAGACCAGGAGTCTCAGGCTAACCAAGAGGTGCTGATGGGAGGGGACAGTTGTGTCAGCGCTGGAGCTGCAGACCGGGGCTGCCTCCCCTGCCTGGGCCAAGGGGGGGAAGGAGGCAGTGCCAGGGGGCAGTGCCAGGCCCTGGGACAGCCACCAGCCGTCCCCACTGCAGGGACACACTCTGCACAGGGACATCTGCACTGACACCATCACCGAGAGCCAGGAGCAGCCGTGTCACTGCAGTGAGCCCCTCCCAGAGGGAAAGAGGCCTGGAGCGTCCTTCTGTCCAATTCCACACGAGGTGCAAAGTCCCCAAAGGGCGAAGGAGGCACAAGGCTGGGGCTGGTGTCCGGTCCTGGGGCCAGCTGGGGATGGGTGTCCCCGGGGCCGCAGCAGCTCCCCCAGGCCACAGCAGCAGCTCCAACCCCAGGCACTCCATCCCAGAGCACACAGGAGTTCCACGGGAGCCTCAGGCCTCCCACGGCAGGTGAGCAGCCCCGCCGGGCCCTGAGGCTGCAGGTCCCTGTGAGGATGGATGCCCAGGTGAAGCTGGATGTCCTGGTGCCAGGTCAGAGCGTGGGGGTCTCGCTGCCAGACGTGGATGGGCCATCTCACGAGCACTCCATTATTCCCCTTAGAGTTCTGTAAAACTTCAAATGGGGCGTTACTCTCCCTTTTTTCCTGCTCTCAGTCCACTCCTGGAGCTCGGTCGTGCAGGTGGTGCCAGCTGACACGAGGTACTTGTCCCAGCAATGCCCATTTCCACGGAGCCTCTGTCAGCACGTGGTAGTTCCATGGAAGCCCGGGGAGCCGTCCCCGCTGTCCCTGTGTCACCGCCGGCCAGCAGGACGGGCCACAGGCCAGCGCCGCCCGCTCTGACTCTGCCGGGGCCCTCCCTGAGCACAGAGATGCTCGCGGTGCTCGCCGTCAGCTCCGCCGGTCCCGTCCTCCGTCCCCCAGTGGCGAGGTCCCGTCCCCGCCGGTGCCGCGGAGCCGGCCGCGCTCCCGCCGGGGCCGGAGCGTGTTCCGGGACGGCTGTGATGGATATCCCCGAGGTGAAAGGCCAAACGGGCCATATGGCGCTCGCCGCAGCCCATCTGCTCCTGCCCAGCCGCGCCGCGCCTGCCGCCAGCAACATCTGCCCGCCCGCATCCAGCTGTGCGGGCACCGCTGGCGGAGCCGCGCCGCCCCGGGCCAAGCCGGGCTGCGGGGGCCGAGTCCCGGGACCCTCCGCATCCCATCCCCATCCCCATCATCCCCATCCCCATCATCTCCATCCCCGTCCCGGTCTCCATCGCCCGCCCGCCGCTACCTGCCTGCGCCGCGGGCGCGGAGCGGGGCGGAGCGGCCGGAGCCGGGACCGGAGCCCGGTGCCGGGGGCCGCCGCGCCCCCTCGCAGCTGCCGCCGCGCGTCAGCGCCCGTCACGGTCCGTCAGCGGCGGCGGGTGACGGCAGCGCCGGGGGAGCGGCCCGGGGCCGCCGCGGGGGGAGAGCTGGCGGCGGGCGGGGGCGGCCCCGGGCTGCTCCGCTCCCCCCCGAGCCGCTCTGCTCATCCCCGGGCTGCTCCGCTCCCCCCCGAGCCGCTCTGCTCATCCCCGGGCTGCCCCGTTCCTCCCCCCGGGCTGCCCCGCTCATCCCCGGGCTGCCCCGTTCATCCCCCCGGGCTGCCCCGCTCATCCCCCCGAGCCGCTCCGCTCTCCTCCCCGAGCCGCTCTGCTCATCCCCGTCCTGCCTCGCTCACCCCCCGGGCTGCCCCGTTCTCCCCCCGGGCTGTTCCTCTGTCCCCCCGGGCTGCCCCCTTCTCTCCCCGGGCTGTGCCTCTGTCCCCCCGGGCTGTCCCTCTATCCCCCCACGATGTCCCTCTGTCCCCTCCCGGCTCCCCCCGCTGCCGCTCAGGAGTGGTTTGTGTTTGGATTTGAGCGGGTTTTTATTTGGTTTTTTGTTGTTGCTGTTTGGTTGGTTTGGTTTGGTTTTAGTTTGGTTTTTCCGCCCACCTCTCACCCCCCGATGTTCCCCCAGCACTCTGGTTCAGGGAATCTTCCCGCTGGAAGTGTTGGACGGCCCCAGCCCTGGCTCTGGGGGGCTCAGCCTGGAGCAAAGGAGGCTCAGGGGGGACCTTGTGGCTCTGCACAATCCCTGCCAGGAGGGGACAGCCGGGGGGGTCGGGCTGTGCTCCCAGGGAACAGGGACAGGAGGAGAGGGAACGGCCTCAGGTTGAGCCAGAGCAAGTTCCTTTTGGATAATGTGGAAAATTTCTTCCCTGAAAGTGCTGTCCAGCCCTGGCAGAGCTGCCCGGGGCAGTGATGAGTCCCCATCCTCGAATGGATTTAAAATCTCTGTGGATATGGACCTGGGGACACGGGTCAGGGGTGACTGAGCAGTGCTTGGGGAATGGGGGCATTCGGTGGTCTCAGAGAACTTTCCCAACCCAAACAACTCTGTGACTCCGTGAATTCAGGATCATGCGGGTCAGCCCTGCCCAGGGTGCAGCTTCCCCGCTCAGTGACGAGGAGCATCGCTGGGGTTTGATGTCAGCCCCGCGTCCTGTGGATGCAAGTGATCCCAGCAAACAGACTATTTAAAGCGCCTGCTGAAGTTTTCTTACATAAAGCACATCTCCAGCCTCACCCCCACGCACACGCGCTCCAACCCGGGCGTCGCTTGTGTTTTTCACTTGGCAGCGTTTTCCTGAGAGGCTTGGAAACGCCAAAAGTAGTAACTACGCTGCAGAGTCTGCCACGGCTTTTCATCTGCTACCATTCCCGAATTCCTGCTCTCTGACAAGGATGCCAGCCGGGCTGCAGGGGTGGAAAAACAACCCCAAGGCTGCCCCAGGAACGGCACAGACCCCTTTGCTGCAGGGGGGGCTGGGCCAGGATCAGGAACAGGCAGCCCAGCACAGCAGGGACAGGCTGGCAGAGCTGCCCCATTCCCACTCCTCCTGCAGGGTATAGGGACAGAGCTGCTCTGTCCCCTCTAGAATTCACCTGTAGGGCCACAGGGCTGGGGACGTGCCCAGGGACTGCACTGGCCATCTCCTGCTTCTTTGGGAATCGTCTCAGGGATTGTCTCGGGCTGTTCTGCCAGCTCTGGAAACCCCCAAAACACAACACTTGATTGATGTGTTTGTGCCACAAACAGTCAGAAATAGCATAATTGCACATTATTCTCCATGTATTTTGGGAATTACTGACACAAGGCACAGAAATCTGGTCTAATTAACCGCTTTCGTTAAGTGAAATGTATTTTGTTGCTTTAAGCGAAATCCTTCCTTGGTTTGGGAAGGATTCGCTCAACATATTTGGGATCCTTCTCCCTCAGAAACACAGAAACACATTCCCTGGAAGACACTGCCCATCAGGAAAACAAGTATCCACAGAAGCTGGGAAAAGGGGGAGGTTTCCAGAGGCTGCTCATAGCGGGAGCGTTGCTGGCCCCATCCCCACATGGACAAGGCTGTCCAGAGGCCCTTGCACACGCAGAGGGGTCAATGACGAGCTCCAAAAGTGCCCCGGGGTCTGCTCGGAGCAGCAGCCGGGAGAGACACTCGGCACAAAGCCCAGTGTTCTTACCCCAAGATGTTTCTCGTTACATTTCTCATTACAGGGGCCTCGTCACAGCAGCGTGAGGTCACTGGGGGCTCATGTCAGGAGCCACGTCCCCAAAGCCACCTGTGCAGAGAGGGGGTTCCTGGGGACACCAGGGCCCTGCAGGAATCACCTCTGCAGGAATCACTGGCCTCTGTAGGAATCCCTTGTCCCTGTAGGAATCCCTTGCCCCTGTAGGAATCCCTTGTCCCTGTAGGAATCCCTTCTCCCTGTAGGAATCCCTTGCCCCTGTAGGAATCCCTCATCCCTGTAGGAATCCCTTCTCCCTGTAGGAATCCCTTGCCCGTGTAGGAATCCCTTTCCCCTGTAGGAATCCCTTGTCCCTGTAGGAATCCCTTGTCCCTTTAGGAATCCCTTGCCCCTGTAGGAATCCCTCATCCCTGTAGGAATCCCTTGCCCCTTTAGGAATCCATTTCTCCTGTAGGAATCCCTCATCCCAGGTACGCCTGGAGCCCGGCAGATGTGAGACACAGCCCCGGGAATTTCGGCTCCCAGGGAGCCGGGCCAGGCTGTGCTGCCAGCCCAGCCCCGAGGCGTTTGCTCAGCCCTCGCAAAGCGTTTTCTGCGGGCAGGGGTGCCTGTCCCGGTGAGGGTGGCCCTGACCGCCGTGGGATGTCACATTGTCACATCCCAGGGCTCTGTGGCTCCGAGCAGCGCCCGCAGCCGGGGGGATCGAGCCCGTGGCATCACCAGTGAGAGCCCTGCCCGCCCTGCCCCGGGGCTGGAGGGGGCCCGTCCTTCCCCTTGGCTCCCAGCTCCACAAAACCCTTTTCCATGGAGGCTGCGAGCCGCGGGGCCTCCCGAGGCTGAGCTATTCTGGGTGTTTTCCACGGCGTCTCTGAACACTGTGGTGCTCATGACCGCTGAGTGGGTGATCCATGCACGCAGAGCTCCGGAGTGTGCCAGCCCAGCCCCCCGGCGCCGGCCTCGCCCTCCTCCTCCTCCTCCTCCCTGCAGCCCAGTCGGGGCTGGGATGGCGGCACAGGCAGAGCCCGGGGAGGCACAGGCTGTCCTGGGCCGTCCCTGAGGGTGGTGGGTGTCCTGGGCTGTCCCTGCAGGGTGGTGGGTGTCCTGGGCTGTCCCTGCAGAGTGGTCAGTGTCCTGGGCTGTCCCTGAGGGTGGTCAGTGTCCTGGGCTGTCCCTGCGGGGTGGTGGGAGTCCTGGGCTGTCCCTGAGGGTGGTGGCCATCCTGGGCAGTCCCTGCAGGGTGGTCAGTGTCCTGGGCTGTCCCTGCAGGGTGGTGGCCATCCTGGGCTGTCCCTGCAGGGTGATGGGTGCCCTGGGCTGTCCCTGCAGAGTGGTGGGAGTCCTGGGCTGTCCCTGAGGGTGGTGGCTGTCCTGGGCTGTCCCTGCAGAGTGATGGCTGTCCTGGGCTGTCCCTGCAGGGTGATGGGTGCCCTGGGCTGTCCCTGCGGGGTGGTGGCTGCCCTGGGCACCCTGTGTCCCACGGAGCTGTCAGAAGCCGTGTCCCCTCTCCAGGACACGTCCCAGGCAGGGGCTGCTCCCAGGCATGGAGGGCTCCCATCTCTCTGTTCCCTCGGACAGCCCCAGGACAGGCTGCTTTGCAAAATACAGGATTCATTTACAGAGGGGGCCCAGCTGCCTTTTGAACTCACGCTCTGAACTGAGCCCCTGCGAGTTTGGAGGCCAGGCTGGACACTGGGGCTTGGAGCAGCCTGGGACAGTGGAAGGTGTCCCTGCCCATGGCAGGGGTGGAACACGATGGGCTTTCATGTCCCTTCCAGCCCCAACTGTCCTGTGATTCTGTGATCCTCAGCCCAAGTTCCAAAGCACCATCTCCTTTGGGCTGCTGGAGCTTCCCTGCACTACTGAAGATGATGATGGACAGAGTGTGACAGTCACAAGGTGAAGCTGTGAGACCACTGAGGCCTCGGCAGCATGGCAGATTCCTCCCCCGTGGAGCAGGGACAGCTGCTGCCTCCTTTCAGGGACGTGGTTTAGTGGTGGGCTTGGCAGCCACGGGTTAATGTTTGGGCTCCACGGTCTGAGAGGGCTTTTCCAGCCTGAACCACCCTGTCAGACAGACAGACAGACAGANGCAGACAGACAGACAGATTGTCTGACAGGCACCAGGAATGGAGTTCAGCACGGTGGGTTCCTCCAGCCACGGCACGACAATGTGATCTCCTGCTAAAAGGCTCATGCCCTGCTGCAGGCCTCAGAAAAGAGAGGGGAAACTGAGGGAAAGCAGCTCCTGAGAGTTATGAATTTGCAAACTCTCCATGTCTGTGATGGCTGCTGTCATTAGAGGGAAATGACAGAGAGAACAAACCCATTAATGCAGCTGTTAATTGAAAACAGGACTGCGTGGAGAATGGGGTTTGTGATGATGAGAATAGTTATTAAAATACCATTTTTGCTTTTTAAAACGCCTGACTCCAGCACCGAGTATGGAGGAGTTATGTTTTAAAAAGTTAATTATTTCCAGTGCTTCAGAAAGAGAGGCCTAAGCTGAAAACGATTCCCCAAAATTGTTAGGACAGTTTCTTTAATTATCAATTACCAAAACAGAGTTGTAGAGCATGGGCTGAGCCTCAGTTTTACTGTCAGCCTGGAACGGGTTTCCCGCAGCTCCTGCTCCATCCCAGGGCTCTCTGGAGCTGAGCTGGGATGGGATCGGCTCCAAGGTCCCTTCCAGCCCAACCCATTTTGGGATTCCCTGATCCTACAACCACGAGGGTCTCCAATCTTCAATTCTTTCCTCCTCTCAGCACTTCTTTGCTTCCAGCAAAGCTCAGCTGGAATTCAGAGCAAGTGTAGGATGGACACACACCCAGTGGCACAAAAATGTACACTCACCCTTTCCTGACAATGGAATAATCACGGAGAAACAGGCAATTAATCATGCACGATAAATAATTTAGTCCTTCTTGCAACACTTGAAGCAGAGTGAGTAAAAAACACTGATTTGAGAAGAGCGGTATTAAATAAAACTATGCAAAATGAACTTCAGCCTGCACACTGAATGGACGAAAAACTGGGTTTTATTCAATTTTAATTAAATGGGATCTGGTTCTTCAATATGGAAAAACTCGATTAAAACTGAGGCAAAAATTGAATCCCATTAATATAACCAGTAAATAAAAACACATTATTTTTTGGTTGAGGGAGCTTTAATAATAAGAGGCATCATAAAGAGAGAAATCAAAACCGGATTGCGCATTCACCAGACTGTTCGATACAAAAGCCAACAAAACGAGGCCATATTGATGCGAAAAGCAAGAAGAAACACATTCGTTTCCAGCTCACAACATTCTGCTACGAGACATCATTGGAAAGGCAAGTCAGTGTTGGCATCAGTCAGGTCCCCGTTAGGTGAGCCCACACTGGCAGCGGGGATCCCCCAGGCCCGGCCCCTCCTGGCACACGGCACAGGAGATGGAAAGGGATTTACTGCAGCCCCTGCACTGCTCTCCAGCGGGGCCGGGGTGGGCAAGTGCTGCCAGGCTGGGGGTGGCCACCACAGCCACGGCCACGTCTGGGGGCAGGACAGGCCAGGAAAGGCCTTTTGTAAATATCTGCAATGGCATTGAGCTCGTAATGTTTGAAACGACGCTGTGGGCCAGCCTGGGTAATGAGCGCTGTCTGGTGCTTGTCATGGAAGGTGTTCCAGGACATAAATATGGATTTCCAAAGCTGATCCTGGAAAAAAAACATACATTGTGTCCAGGAGAGAGTTCCTGATATCCATACCTTAAAAAGGTGATGATAAGCAAACAAACTGAAAAAACAAATATTTCTTACCTGGAGTGTTTCTGGGGACAGAGCGAGAGCTGCAAATGGAGAAAGAGGTTCAGGGAATGAGTCAACACTGAAGGAAACTATGACAAAAACATTAACAATAACATTGACAATAACATCAACAATAACATTAACAGTAACAGTGACAATAACATTAACAATAACATTAACAATAATAGTAACAATAATAGTAATAGTAGTAAGAGTAGTAGCAATAATAATAATAATAATAATAATAATAATAATAATANATAATAATAATAATAATAGTAATAATATAGTAGTGTACTTTTTAAGGGTTAGGGTAAAATGTTTCAATCAGACATTCTCTAAGCAAATCCCAAGTGTCCCGGTGAGTGATCTGCCCCAGGGAGGCTCCACGAGGGTTTCCAGAGCAGCCCCTGCCTTGGTTTCCCAGGAAGGGCAGGGAATTGGGGCCTGTGAGGAGGCAGGAGCATCCCACTGCCTGCACAGCTTTATTGCCACTGTGACCCGGGGAACTGTGCTACAGCCTGGCCTCCCCAGCCCGGCGGAAGCCTCCTGTTCACCTCCAATCCTGAAATGTTAATTTTCATCTCTGATTAAGCTGCAGACCAGTCGAGGCTCCTTTTATTAAGTCAGGCAGACTCCTACCTGCTTCCCGAGGGCTAAATTTGGCTGGGAAAGCCATTGTAATATTGTGTAATTAATTTGCCAGTCAAATAATTTCTGCAGGGCTCTAATTTACTTATCTGTCTGCAACACTAATGAATCTCCCAGCTCAGTACTTTAATCATGTTTTCTGCCTTTTTGTCTCCTTTTTTAACTCCAACTTTCCTAATTGTTTACTATGGGTTCATCCGTGACCTGTATTTGTTCTCACAACAACACCCAGCCAAGCATGTGGACTCTGTAGTTCTCCTTCATGGCTGGGAGCTGCTGAAAGCCTTCCTTGCTTTATTCTTCAATTCCAACAAGCAAGAGAGCCCCGTGCCAATAAAAATCCACGATGCAAAAATCCAGGGGAAAAAGCCATTTGTATTTGGAGAACTTAAGGTGACAACTTCATTCCAGCCGGGTGTAACCTGTGTGCAGAACTTCCTAAAGGTCGTTCCGAGCACGCCATTCCCTGATTAGGGGCAGTGGGTAAATACGTTCCAAAAAACGTGGATGTGACACCTGAGGACAGCACTGAATGGTGGCCACGGTGGTGGTGGGTTGATGGTTGGAGTCGATTTTCTGAAAGCTCTTTTCCAACCTTAACCATTCTTTCATCCTTCGAAATGCAATGTTGGCAGGTTTTTAGTGGTTTAACTTTGCAAATCACAAGTCTGAGGTCATTTTTTGGTTTTCTACATATTTATTACACAAAATGCTGTGGTAAGTGGCACATTCCTGTGGTGTTCCATACTCAGGTGTTGTTCCAACACACTAACTCTGGTATCTGCCACTTCACAGTTTTCCTAATCTCTAACGGGAATGTGTTTTGAAGGAGAACAGGAATGCTCAGTAAAAGATAAATAGTCACACAGAATCACAGAATTTGTGAGGTTGGAAAAGCCCTCCCAGCCCAGGGAGCCCAAGCCGTGCCTGATCCCCACCTTGTCCCCAGCCCAGAGCTCTGAGTGCCACCTCCAGGAATTCCTGGGACACCTCCAGGGATGGGGATCCAAACCTCCCTGGGCACTTCCAAGGCCTGAGCTCCCTTTCCACGGGGAAATTCCACCCTGACCTGCCCTGGCCCAGCCTGAGGCCGTTCCCTCTCCTCCTGTCCCTGTTCCCTGGCAGCAGATCCCAAATCCAACCCCGGCTGTCCCCTCCTGGCAGGGAGTTGTGCAGAGCCACAAGGTCCCCCCTGAGCCTCCTTTTCTCCAGGCCAAGAGACTGAAATTCAAACTGGAATTCTGCACCCCCCTGTTAGGATACCTCATACAAATGGATGATATGGCCATTCGATGAAAAACAATTTTCTGTATTTAAGTACAAAAGGCTGGTGCCACTGCCATGGGCTCAGGTGTTACAGGAGGTGTCAGACACACCCGGGAGCCAAAACCTGCAGCTCTGCTGTAGCTCCGGGGCTGGATCCACCACATGAATCCTCTTCATCTGTTTGTTTTTCATCCCTGGGCTTTGCTGCTGGATTCTACTGAATGAGAGCGCTGGTTTCACGGAGGAATTCTGAGTGTAAACATTTAATCCTGGGAACAAGTGCCGTGGTGGGAAGCTGTGCTAGAAGGGAACACGGACCGGCCCATCTGCCTCTTCAGAAGCCTGCTGTGATCCCTGTTCCCATGCAGTCCAGGGACTTTGGAACAGATTCCTGCCAGGCTCCACCAGCTTGGAGAAGAGCTGCTGTGGAAAACAGCGAGTGAGCTGAGTGAGTTTACGCGTGAAAGTGACTGAGAACTGACGAAAAACACAGGAACTCGAGCAGATCAAAGAAAAGCCCATCCCCAGGGCCAGGGGAGGCCTCCCTGAAAGGCTCCCGAGGTACCAGGAATGAGTTAATCCCGCCAAGGAATGCGGAGGAGCTGCCAGATAACAGAGTGACATTGTTTTTCCCTGATGTCAGCACAGAAACCCAAACACAAAGAGGTGAATGTAGTCCTTGGAGGCAGCTGAATGTGGAGCTTGTGCCGGCCTCCAGCAGCATTGAAACAAGATGACAAAGTGTTTCCTGGAAGCAGCGGCTGGCTGCGGCCAGCTGGGCCGGCCAGTGCCCGCGGTGGCCGCGGAGGGAAGGGATGTGCTGTGGTGGGAAGGATCAGGGATGTGCTGTGGTGGGAAGGATCAGGGATGTGCCGTGGTGGGAAGGATCAGGGATGTGCTGTGGTGGGAAGGATCAAGGATGTGAGTGTGCTGGGGGCAGGACAGGGCCCATCCTGCTCCCTCCTGGTTATGAACATGCAGCTCTGGTGGGCCTGGGGCTTCCACCCCGTAATTCACATCCATCCACGGGCATTTTATTTTCCTTTACAGTCTCTTTAAGGCGCCTTATTTTCCTTTACAGTCCCTTTAAGCCGTCTTATTTTCTCCCGTCACATCCTCCTGCTGTGTGTTGCCTGAATAATTCACCTTATTCTGTGTTTGGTAGGTGATGAGGTCTAGAGGATATTTAGACCAGGCTGGAAGAGAAGCCTTGTTTCACTTCAATATAGGCAGCACTTGTATTGCCTCCACAGGGACAGTAATTAAATACTTGCTGATAGGCTTTGGATGTGGAGCTGCTCTTCTCAGCAGCCAGAATGTGCTCTGCCTCCATCCAGCCCCCAGATGGGAAGTTTCACAATTGGGTGACTGTCCATCACAGCTGAGTAACCCACAACAGCATGGTAATATCTGTATTATTCATTTTCGGCTATTCTGAACCCTACAGGAAGGTAAATAAAAGGAGAAAAAACTGAATAGAAGGTTTTAAATTGCTTTGTGTTTTTATTGCGAGGTTGGTATTAGCCTTCCCAGGCTCAGCCTGGTGAGGAGCCACGGCCACTCTGCACCTCAGGTTACACACAAACCAGAGTCTGGGTGTTGATGGGGAAAACCAGATCCAGGAACTGCCAGAGAGCACTTCTTAAAATCTGTCTGGAAGAGAGTCAAGCTGTAAGTGCTGTTTTCTGACAGGATGGAAAAACCTGAGTGGCCAAGGTTATGAATGTCAGAATGGGAATGGCTGGGTGGTACAGCTGCTTGTGGAAGAATTCAATATGTTCTGGTAGTATCCAGTATTCCTCCCTGCGAGGGTGGGCAGGCCCTGGCACAGGGTGCCCAGAGCAGCTGTAGCTGCCCCTGGATCCCTGGCAGTGTCCCAGGCCAGGTTGGATGGGGCTTGGAGCAGCCTGGGACAGTGGGAGGTGTCCCTGCCATGGCAGGGGTGGGATGGGACGGGATTTAAGGTTTTAGCCCGTTTCCAGACGCTGACGCTGTGGGATAGCTCAGCTGCACACCGAGGGCACCCAGCGCTGCCGTGGAGATGGTGCCTGGGCTCCGCGATCAGCGGGACCGGGCACCTCCTGTACAGCTCATGGACGTCGCTGTTTTTGCTGGGAATCCGCCACGGGAAGGAAGTGTTTGGGTTCCTGTCCGGTAGCATCCGAACCCGCCGGGTCCTGATCCCGGCTGGGGACCCCCGGGGGGGATCGGCACCGCGGGCTGCCCCAGGCCCCGGGGGTCTCCCGCTGCTCCCCGAGCACGGACGGGGCGGTGCCGCTGCGGGGCTCCGTGCCCGTGTCCCGCTCCGGGCCCGAGTCCCGCTCCGTGCCCGAGTCCCGGTGCCGCTGGCAGGGCTCCGTGCCCGTGTCCCGGTCCGTGCCCGAGTCCCGGTCCGTGCCCGAGTCCCGGTGCTGCTGGCAGGGCTCCGTGCCCGAGTCCCGCTCCGTGCCCGAGTCCCGGTGCCGCTGCCGGGCTCCGTGCCCGAGTCCCGCTCCGTGCCCGAGTCCCGGTGTCGCTGCCGCGCTCCGTGCCCGTGTCCTGCTGCCGCCCCCGAAGCTCTATGGTCGTGTGCCGCTCCGTGTCCCGCTGCCGCTGCCGGGCTCCCTGCCCGTGTCCCGTTCCGTGCCGGTGTCCCGCTCCGTGCCCGTGTCCCGTTCCGTGCCCGTGTCCGGCTCCGTGCCCGTGTCCCGTTCCGTGCCCGTGTCCCGTTCCGTGCCCGTGTCCCGCTCTGTGCCCGTGTCCCGTTCCGTGCCCGTGTCCCGGTGCCGGCAGAGGGAACTGTGCGCTGACGGGCCGGGCCGGGGCGCTCAGCGGGACAGGCCCCGGCCCGCCCTGCCGTCCCCTCCATTTGGGGGCGCCCGGCGAGGGGCCCTCACAGCCGGGGATGTAGCTCAGTGGTAGAGCGCGCGCTTCGCATGTGTGAGGTCCCGGGTTCAATCCCCGGCATCTCCAGGCGCTTCTTTTTTGCTTTCATTTTTTTTTTTTTCCTCCCGTCTCCCCGCGCGGCCGCCGGTTCCGCCGGGCCGGGCCAGCACCACGCCGCCGGCACCACCCGGCCCGGCCCACCCGGCGCCGCTTCCCCCAGCCCGGGAGCCCCGCGGGGAAAATCAAAGCGCTGCGGCCACAAAACGCGGCGACTCCTCCGCCGGCAAAAAAAGGAGTTGCATTGGCCGGGAATCGAACCCGGGCCTCCCGCGTGGCAGGCGAGAATTCTACCACTGAACCACCAATGCGCGCTCGATAGATTACCCCCGCCCCTGGCTGAACCAGCTCACGCGATGTCACCGCTGTCACCCGACCCGCCCGTCCTGTCCTGCTCCTCAGCCACAAGGGACCACGCAGCACTTTTCACCCACCATTTCCAGGGGAAAAACGTTTTTTAAAAGTCAGCACTACTCGTTATACATTTTTTCCTCTGAAGGATTAAAAAAAAAAAAAACCCTGGGAAAGTGCATAATGCACCCATCATACACCTCACAGAGTCTGGCCTGACTGTTGGTTTTGGTCTTGTTCATCTTTCACAGATGTGAGATATCATTAATTATTTCAGTAATAATTTTTAAAACTTTTTTTCTCAGCATATTCTCTGAAAATTTCTTTTGTTTCTAAGCATTCTGTTTGTATCAGGGATAAACTGATATTATTCCTTGAATAAGCAAGGAGTGATTTAATGGAAGAACTTCAGGAGATTACAGGTAAAGGTTTTCAAGATTCTTTACACCTAGCACAATGGTTGGTGTTGATCTTAAGGTCTCCTCCAAACCATAAATGGTTCTATGATCATTCCTTACATTTAAAAGCTTTCAGACCAAGTCACAAATGAGCATTGTTGTTCCTTTTCCATCCTGGAAGGTCTTTGCCAGGGGGGGCAATGGTTAAGGGCTCAGAGGCTCGGCTGACCCACAAAGGAATGGTCAGAGTGTGCTCACAACAGTCTCTGTGACTGGCCAGGTGACGACATTTCAGCACACGGTGCCTGTGTGTGGTGGTGTCAACAGTGAGTCCTTGCTCGGGCTGTGATGTGGCCGTGCTGTGTCCCAAAATAAACGATGCACGCTCCTGACACTCAGTTTGCCTTGGACACGCTCCCACAAACAGCCGCATGTGAGCCAGAGTCCAAGGAAAAGCTACAACGAGTGCTTCACGTCAAGGGAACACCAAGATCTATGTACAAAAGTGCTGGAGAACACCGCCCAGGCAGGAGGAACCACCCAGCTCTGCACGGGGAGGAAGCAGGAGTTTTCTGGTTCCACCACCAGTGCTCTGGCACTGCAGGTCATGTTCCACGTCCTGTGCCTGGATGTGCATGAACAGCACAATGTAACAACCCAGCACAGTTCCCTTTCCTTCTCAGCCTCCGCTGGCAGAAGGCAACGTAATAAAAACCAAAAGTAATAATTATTATTTAGGCTGTTGCTTACGGTCGGATTAGTCGGCCTAGCAAAACTGTTCTCTCAGACAAGCCCAGGGCCAAACCCCCCGGGCACTTAGGCAAAAGATACTCACACTGAGAAGCCCCTAATTCCCCATCTTACTGTGTCTGGAGGTCAGCCACAAGGAGGTTTCCCCCTCCTTTCATTTTCCACCTCCTCATTCCTGGTGGGGATATCCCTGCCAGGCAGGGACGTCTGGTGACACCTGTGCACAGCCACAAGGCACCCAGCAGTGTGTCCTCAGAGGGGATCATGGAACCAGGGAGCCCTGGGCTGGCTGAGGTTGGAAAGGTCCTGTGAGATCACTGGGTGCAACTCAGCAGTGCCAAGGCCACCCTGCGGCCTGTCCCCAGGTGCCCTGTGCTCTCTGGGGCAGGCAGAGCACAGCAGAGCACAGCAGAGCACAGCAGGACACGCTGCTTGCGCCACTCCTTGGAGAATTATTGCACAGAGGGTCACCACAGTGACACTGCTCGTTCCCAGAGCAGAAGTGAAGCCTGTCCTTGCACTCGTGGTCCATAACCCAGAGAACAGTTTCTCATGTCCATTAGACTGGTTTGCATCTGCTCAGAACATCTGGGAGTGTTGACTGATGTCCTGCAGGGAATTCTGTCAACCAGGAGGAGTTTGGCAACTCCCAGTCCTCTCTGGGGACCAAATGTCACTGCAGAACATGCTCTGGGAACCCGTTCCCAAGCTGTGTGACCCAGGCTCACGCTTGGCTTCCCTCAGAACTGACTGTGAGTAGGAGGGTGTTGCTGAACAGGGCAGAAATCGACACCTGCAATGTTAGAAATGGTGGTCCAGAGCCTCAGAACTGTGAAAATCTCACAGGATCAGTTCAGCTGAGTAGGAATCAGAATCCTACTCCAACAAGGGGTTCCTTGTCATCACAATGCTGGGAGAAGGTTCCCTGCCAATCTTCAGTGCAGATGGGTCTGTTCTGTGCCCCCAGTGGACAGGGCACTGCTGCAGCAAGTCCACAGGGGGTTACAAGGAGGCCAGAGAAAGACTCTTCACCAGGAGCTGCAGCAAGAGGGCAAGGGGGAATGGCTTCACACTGACAGAGGGGAAATGTAGCTTGGATATGTGGAAGAAATCCTTCCCTATGAGGATAGGGAGGCCTTGCCACTGGTTTTCCAGAGAAGCTGTGGCTGCCCCAGGATCCCTGGAAGTGTCCAAGGCCAGGCTGGACATTGGGGATTGGAGCAGCCTGGGACAGTGGGAGGTGTCCCTGCTTCTGGCTGAGGCTTGACAGAGCAGAGCCCAGGAGCTTCAGGTGTTTCTGTGACTGTGCTGTGCCCCTGTGAGGAGGATGCTGAGCTCAGGGCCACCCCCAGCTTCCCTCCCCTAGTTCAGCTGGTGCACTGTGATGGGAACAAGGTTGGGTTGATAGGCAGTGGTAAATCAGCTCAAATCAAGCTTAAAAGTGCAGGTGTGGCTTACCTGGGGTGTGTCATTCCTTCCCTCCTGCCTGCTGCATGGACACGTGTTCCCATGTCACGTGGAAGGACTGTCACCCCATATAAAATGGGTGTTGCATTGATCCTTGTCCTGCCACATGGAAATGGGAAGTTGTGATGGCACAGCTGTCCCCATACTGCTGGCTCTGATCCAGGTGCTTATGTGGAGCTGCATTAAGCCGTGTATGTCCCAAAGGAGCAGCTGAGGAAGCTGGGAAGGGGCTCGGCCTGGACAAAAGGAGGCTCAGGGAGAACCTTGTGGCTCTGCACAACTCCCTGCCAGGAGGGGACAGCCAGATCGGGCTCTGCTGCCAGGGAACAGGGACAGGAGGAGAGGACACAGCCTCAGGCTGGGCCAGGGGAGGCTCAGGTTGAAAATGTTTAGAAATTCAGGAAGAATTTCTTCACAGAAGAGTGGTCAGGCATTGGAAGTGACTGCCCAGGGAGGTTTGGAGTGCCCATCCCTGGAGGTGTCCAGGGAATTCCTGGGTGTGGCACTCAGAGCTCTGGGCTGGGGACAAGGTGGGGATCAGGCACAGCTTGGATTTGATGGTCTTGGAGGCTTTTTCCAACCTCAGTGATCCTGGGATTCTGTAAATGGAGATCTTAGAAATAAATGAGTAAACCAGAGCACCATGAAGGGCAGCAAACCTCTGTGTGAGAACCAGCCTGTGTTTCACCAACACAAACTCAACACTTTGTGTCGCCAGGCAAGTCCAGTCAAGACTTCCAAGGCGCTGAAGATAACAAGAGGCCTTTCAAAATGGCTTCTCCAGGCCTCTCACAAAGGCTTCCCAAGCACGTTCCTGTCTCCTCCTCCAGAGTGCAGAGAAACTCTCCATCCCCGGCGAGTTCTCCGCTGAGTGGAGCACACGCACATCAACCCGAATTTAACAGGTCACGGAATAAGCCGGGCATTTAAAAATATCCACCTACCCAAAAGGACAAATGAACCCGTATTGTGGAGCCTTCAGCAAAGATGGTTGGAACAAAACAAACAAAACAATCGTGGTAATCTTTTAGGGAAGACTTATAATGTAGAACAAGTTGTCAGTGCGGGTTAAAGTTTTAAGGGCTAGCAATTTTGACAGCGTCCCTTTGAGCACAGCGAGCGCGCGGGGACGAGCAGGACAGCAAAAGGTCACTTGGTCACACAGATCTGCTGCCTCTCTGAAGTTTAGCTCCAGACCCACCAGGCACGTCCCAATTAATTATTTAAATCTGCAGGGAGGAATGCTTCAGCAGATGGAAAGGCACAGTCTGAAATTCCGGGGAAGGTTCGGGATGGCTGCGTGGTCAGGGTGGTGCTGAGGGAAGGTGGGGTGGGAGATCCCTGCCCCGGCCTCCAGACACGGAGAGGAGCCACTCACACCCAGGAATGCTGATTGCTCCACGCACCAGGCTCTCAGGGATTTTCCAACAGCCTTTCTTTTCCGATGGAATAGTTCTGGATCACGAAAGGTCACTGAAACCAAATTGACAATGATATATGTGGTTATTTAAAATAACTTTTCCCAGCACAATTATTGATGATGTTGCTGGCAATCTGTAAGTTCCTTATAAATGCATGGACACCCTGGAACTGTTCATCCCAGATCCTGTTTAAAGTGTCTCAAAAGGAAGCCACCGGGCAGGCAGTGCCAGGGAAATGGGCATCAGAAACAATCAGGAGACTCAAATCCTGGCTTTATTCATTCTGGGATACCAGGCTGGGAATTTTAAAGTCGCTGTATATGTCTTTGAACAGGTTTCTAAGCTTTTTCTAATCCATTCAGTGGAAAAAATACCTGGATAAACAGCAGACATTTACAGTTGCCAGGGCTGGTTTTCATCTGTCATTGTCTGAGAGAAAAAAAATAATACAGCACAAATTCTGAAGAGCCTTTTGCCTTGCTTTTGCTGAATACACTCTCTCACTCCAGCACATGTAGAGAAAATAAATTTAATAGGGTTTTTTGTTGGTTTTTTTTTCACAACAAAGCTCCTTTAACATTTAAAGAGAAAATAACTACTCTTGACCAGTCCAAGCAGTCTTGCTTTCTAAAAGATACTGTCCTCCTTTCCTTTAGCAACAGAATTCACGTTGTGCATCAGACCCAGCTCAGCTGTTTGCCCCAGAAAAACACGGATGCTCCACATCCCTTCCTTCCATTCCCTCCTGTGCTGCCATTGCAGGGAGAGGCCAATTAATTATGGTGTTTGTTCTGTTACAAATAACGTGACCCCGTGACCTTATTCTTTTAAACCTGCAATTTTTGCATTCGTTTCTGCGGCTCAGCCCCGATGTGGGATCTCGATGGGACAGCGAACAGTCAGACATAATTAGGGTGACAACACATCACAAGAGAAAAAGGAGCCGCTTTCTCTCGCTCAGAGACACGAACACGGCGGGTGGATTTCAGGGCTGCAGTGCAGGGGAAACACCCGAGCACCAGCCGCACATCCCGGCCCGGCGGTAAACTGAGCCTGGCACGGGAAGGCACAGGGTTTACCGGGAGTGACACCCGACACCCACAGCCCGCGACGGGAACGACTGAGACGCCCAATCGCTGCCACCGCAAAGTGCTGGGGTTTCCCAACGGGGAGGACCTGCCGTGGATCCCCGCCGGAAAAATCCCGGCAGAGGAATTCTGCATCTGTTTCTGCCCCTTTGTCTCAGCTCTCCTGCCACTGTCACCACCCCTGCTCCCCACAAAGGCATTTTCCTGGAGACGGATTAGGAGAAAACATATTTGTGAACGTATGAACAGATTTTCCTCTTATGATACATAACTTTGGCATGCAGTCAGGAGACGATGATGATCTTTTTCCCCGTCTTCCCTTGCTAATGAAGAGAAACTGCCTCTGGGGTTGAGGACAAAAGGTGAACTCTCCACTCTCCCCGCACACAATTTACACCTCCTGAGCACATGATTTCAGGCATCTGAAATTCCTGTCTTGGCAGGTGTCCCGGGGACCAAGCCACACACACGCACGGAGATTCTGGAGGTAATATTTTCATCCAGGCATTAAATAAATAACAGACTTGAGAGGGATGAATTTTGCAATACTTTCAGGCATCTCGTTTTTTTACTTAACCTTGTAGAACTCTTTCACTCTTCAAACTTATGAAGCCCAATTTTAAACAATCAGTAACTATGATAAGAAGACTGTAGCAGCTGAACAGAAGCCTGAAGTAGGGGAGAGGACAGCCCATCCCTGTTTATCAGTAGCTGCACTGTGAAGGTGAGGAGAACCTCTCCTGGAAAGTGAGATTGCTTGGGAAATGTGATCCTCAGGAAGTTTTCACTTTCCCTTTATGAGGAGAATTGTACAACACCCTCATTTTCTACCCCCTTCAAGATTTTGCAGGTTGGGAAAAGCTGATGAGACACAGCAGTGCTGGAGTGCAGAAAATGTTCACTTGGAAACCGGCTATAGATACATTTTGCACTCATAAACTGCCCTGTATCAATCAAAATTTGTCATACATGAATACTGACAGTGCAGCTACATCTGGGTGGATAACCACTTTGAGGGGTGGGAGGGCAGGGGATTCTCCTAGCTCTAACAAATATTTGTTAGAGATGGATGAAACAACATCTAGTGCCACGTGAGAATACATATATGGGGTAGGCATTCACATCCAGAACTTGTGTATGTTGGATCATGATGAAATTATTCGCCACAAACTGCATTTAAATCCCTTTTTTTTTCCTGGATCCCAATTATTCTTTCATTTTCACGTGCTCCAAAAAACACACATCCTAAAACCACATCCTTATAAAACAATGAACTATTTTCTGGTCTTCTTCCTTTTATTTTCAATTCCTTCTCTTCAGTTGACAGCTTCTAAGCCGGAGTATTTACTAAGTCCAGTTGCCACTGGCGATCTTCGCCCCTTTTAAGAGCACTAATGTTCCTGGGATAAACACTGCTCCCATCACCAGTGACTGAATGTCACTGACTTTGCAGAACTCGTGAAATCCAATCCTCGCAGTTGTTAACTGACTCGAAATGACACCCAGACAGCTGAAGACCACGATCAGCGGGCGGTGGAGCCGGGCCGCACGCGGGGGCCGGAGGCCTCCGGTACCGCCTCGCGGTACCGCCACCGGCGCAGCCCCGGGGAGGGGCCGCCATGGGCGGCGACCCCCATCACGCAAGCCCGGGGATGAGGAGGCCGCACTGGGCCCCTCCCCGCGGGCCCGGGCCGCATCGGCGGCGCTCCCGCGGCCTTCGGCGGGGCAGCCGCGGCCCCGGGCGGAGAGCAGGGCGGGGAGGTGCCGGCCGCGTTCGAGGCGGAGCTCGGGGGAGCCTGGCTGGCTGCTGCAGGCGGAGGGCGGGCAGGGAGAGAGCCGCCCTCCCCTCTTTTCCTGCCGCCGGCCGGCAGCAGCCCGCAGAGGGACGCGGGCTCGGCGGGCTCCCGCAGTAAGTGCCTTGGGGTTTCTGGCCGAGCGGGGGGTTCGGAGCCGCGGGCGGGATGGAGGGAGCGGGGCCGGCTCGGACACGCGGGTGCGGCCGCGCGTTAAACACCGCAGTTGCCTTTTATTCTAAACGCGTATCGAACGCATCCTGCCTGCCTCTCCTCCGCATCTTACCCTGCTGCCCGAGCAGCCGCCCCATCCCTGGGAGTGCTCCAGGCAGGCTGGACGGGGCTTGGAGCAGCCTGGTCCAGCGGACGCTGTCCCTGCCCATGGCAGGGTGGGACTGGAGCATCTCTAAGATCTCTTCCCACCCGAACCATTCTGGGATTTTGTCATTTATACAGGTGTTCAGAGCCATCTGTAAGGCTCAAGAACAGCGCAGGTAGATGGGATATTGAGAAGAAATCCTTTCCTGAGGATGGGCAGGCCCTGGAATGGATTTCCCAGATTTGCTGTGGCTGCCCCTGGATCCCTGGCAGTGTCCCAGGCCAGGTTGGACACCGGGGCTTGGAGCAGCCTGGGACAGTGGGAGGTGTCCCTGCCACGGCAGGGGTGAGATGAGATGGGCTGTAAGGTCCCTCCCAACCTAAACCATTCCATGATTCTATGGTCTTACGCAGCAGCTTTCACTATCAAGTGCTCTCAGCCTCCTCCCCCTGGTTTATTCAAGCTTTTGGATGGGAAAAAAAAAAAGACCAAAAAAAAGGAGAGTGTGGCAGTTTTACAGAGGTGGTGCAGAGCCTCTGGCAGCTGTCCCGTGTGCAGGTCATCCCTGTGATCCCTGAGAATGTCCCACAATGAGAGGTCCAGCCCGGTGTCTCCCTGTCCAGGACAGCTGCTGTGTGCCTGTAGATATTATATGGAATAAATAAGGACGCTGCAGAGCTCGTTAACTATATTTTTTTTCTTGGATGGAGCTGATAGAAATAATATCTCCCATTATAAAAAAATGCTCTCGTGAATTCTTGGTAAAAAATAGCACAGCTGTAGTTACACTGAACTTTGTAAAATGAAAGTAAGTTATTACTTCCACTGAGTGTGCTCATGGGACCATTGCTCTGTGTCCCAAACTCCTCAGAGTTCTTGCCGCTATTAACCAGTCAGTAAATGTTTGTAAGCCTGATTCTACAGGAAGAGATGTAAATGTGTGTGGAGAGCTTGGGTTCAAAACCAGCCAGATTTGCTCCCTACTTGACTTCCTCTTGTGTTGCTGTGAACAGGTAGTACAGGTCTGCAGCTGCTTTCACCTGCTGCTGGGGAGCAGGGGCTCTCCTCCCCTCCAAAGGAGTTGCGTTTTCTTCTCTTCCCTGCTCCCTTCCACCCTTTTCTTTTCCTCACTTATTCCTGGTTATGGTTCTTCAGGAATAATTTTCAGTGATGAGCAGTGACTGAGTAGCCAGTAAAGACTTGGTCTGATATTTCAGGATCTTTCTGTGTTAGTATGTAAAGCAAAGTCCATTATTGCCCCTTCAATAGCAACAACCAGAATATTATTCATTTTAACACTAGGTGGTTAGCAGTTTACTTGGTCTGAAGTTGGATGGGAGTTTTGAGTAGACACAAGTGTGCATAAAAAATGATTCACACCCGTTGTAATTTGTAGCATAACTTTGTATAATATGGATTTACACTTTGTTTTGCTTAATTATGTGTGTGCACGGGAGCACAGTAATAATAACAACTTTGTGAACTAGACCTTGCTGTATGATGTGGTATTTTCTCTGGAGATCCATTTCTACCTGCTGACTGTCCCCAACAGGAATTTAGGAGGCTGGCAGGCTGTGGTCAGTGCAGAGGCCATTCATGCAGAGGAGTTTTCCAAAGGACAGCTCCTACAGGTTCTTTGCTGCCGCCTGCTTTGTCTCCACACAAGTCTCTGCAGGCTTTAGCAACCATTTGAAAGAAATGTGCTTTTTCTGCTGTCAGTTTGCAATTGTGACTTTTACCTTCCACTTGCAGTCGATGGTTTCAAAACAGGGCTTGGCATTTCCAAGCAGCTGGCTCAGTTGGGCAATATCTTCCTTGTGCTGGTGCTTGCTTGTGTGCTGGCAAGTGGGACCTGGGGAGTCAGTGTTCCTTTTCATGGGCCGTGTACCCTCAGTCTCAGCCAGGGCTCTGCCAGCCTGGCTGTACAGATTAACCAAGCCACTGGGTGTTCTTGGCCTCGTGGCTGGAGTTGGAACCTGCGTTTTTCCACGGATTAGCTGTGTCATCGTGGGTGTGCTCCTGCAGTGGATGTGAGCACGAGGGTGCTGATCCCTGACCCTGCCACCACCTGTGACCCACTGGGAGTGCTCAGGAGGGTGGGACACCAGGGCCAGGGTGGAAGATGGGAACAGCCTGGGCTCTGCTCCAGGGAACAGGGACAGGAGGAGAGGGAACGGCCTCAGGCTGGGCCAGGGGAGGCTCAGCTTGGACAGCAGCAGGAATTTCCCCATGGAAAGGGTCCTCAGGGATTGGTAGAGGCTGCCCAGGGAGGTTTGGAGTGCCCATCCCTGGAGGTGTCCCAGGAATTCCTGGAGGTGACACTCAGAGCTCTGGGGTGGGGACAAGGTGGGCATTGGGCACAGCTGGGACTCCATGATCTTGGAGGGCTTTTCCAACCTCAGTGTTTCTGGGGATTCTGTGAAATAAAAATTAAAGGGTGGGAAAAGAAAGCTGAAGCAAGTGGGACAGAAGTGGAAGATCACCCTTTACGGAAGGAGGGATTCCTGCACTGCCACTGCTCCATGGGTGTTTGTGGCTCACACACGAGCCACTTGGGGTAAACACTGCAGAGCAGAGGCCACAGAGCTGTTTGCAGCAGCAGCTGTTGGGCTCTACAGCTCCACTAATTAGCCCTTGGTAATGTAGACGCAGCCTATTTCTTCCAAAAAGCTTCACTTTAGGAAACAGCTTTTATTACGTAAGGAACAGGCAGTTTGTAATCAGACCTCTTCCACAACATCACAGTATTGATTTTGGAAACTTTCCATATCCCTAAATGGCTTTCTCTGAGCCAGGCTCCTGAGTGAGCATGTAGTTCTGTCTCCAGAGTTTCCAGGTAAACTCGCCCCGAATCACATCCTGTGGATGGAGTCCAAAGTCTTGGCCTGGGTCGGTTTTATTTGCTTTGCAATGCTTCTCCAATGACGCATCGATTCTGATTTCAGAGTAATTCTGAACGCAGGCCCCTCCTCCAGGATTAGTTTTGCATGTGCTATCAGGTCTCAATCTGTATCCCAGAAAAAAACTAGGCTACTTCCTTGCCACACCTAAGCATTCACCTAATTTGTACCTATTTTTTGAGTAGGTTCCTGTTTATGTGTGCAGATATATGTCCAGTCCTGCAAAAAGCAGAACACCTTGTTTTCTGATCCCTGCTCCTTGAGTCTTTGACTAGGGAGTGGAAGGAAAAGCGTGGATAAAGTGTCAGCACTGGGATCAAGCTGAACTGGCAGACTGTCTATTCAAATATCCGCATTAAAAACGAGGGGAGTGAAGAATATAAAAGAAATGGGAAAGAGCCATAAATTAACTGTGTCTGACACGAGCATTCCTTTCTAGTGACAGTAATTGGCCTATAGTCATTGTATGGTGTGTGTGGTTGATGGCTGATTTAACCCCCACCAACACAGAAAGCAACAGTGACTATTTGAAAAGTTTAAGTTAAAACAACATTGGCACAAGAACACAAACGTATGGAAATGATCCTGCACACATTAGTCGGTGATCAGGCTGGAGACCAGGCTCCCCACTGCTTCCAGTAGGGAATTGAAATACTTTCATCTAGAACTTGATAAATATATTGTGATGTTTGTATGCTAGGAAAGCTCAAAATACCTGTTGACATTGGCGTTTTTTTGCATTCCTGTTAGTCCTTAGATACAGTTCTTGGACTGTATCACTGCCGCCATCCCTGTCTGCAGTGTTGCCTCATTCCCAAACATGCTACTGTGTCTGGCAAGACCATTGCTATTGAAATTCCAAGAGGGATTTACACATCGGACTTTTGCCCTCATCGTCTGTAAGTGGGAGGGTCAGGAAACAGAAGAACAAGAAGTGGTTAGGCTAAAACGCAGACAATCGAAAGAGGAGCCAAAAACGTTTGTTCCTTGTGGGACAGAGTTTACAGCAGTCGTTCTGTCATCTAAAGCAGGTTGGGAATATCTTGGTGTCGGAGCACAGAAGGCAGATGAAGTAGTTGGAAGCAGTAGGACCAAGAGGAGGAATGAGGATAGGATACTTATTTTCTGCTTTGTATCTCCTTTATTTTTGTGCCTGACAAGTGTTACAACCACTTTTGGGCATGGGAGCCGAGCCTGTTGCCTGTTCTGGAGCGTGGGAAGGACTTTCCCCATATGGAAGGGCGCTGCCTGGCATTTACCGACACAGGGTGGCCTGGGGGGATTGGGAGTTTAAATTCTGTGTGCAGGATTTCACACATCTGTGGGGTGAGCCTGTGAGCCGTCTGGGTATCACAGGTTATGTTGCTGTGCTTGGTTGGAGAGGTGGTCTTGGAAAATGACTTTAATTGCCGTGCCCTAACTTGTGTTTGAGAACCCAGAGTGGCCATGGGGGGCTCCAGGAGAGGCTCTGGAGGGTGGAAGTGTCCCTGCTGTGCCAGCCGTGTTGGGACCCTCTGGAACCCTTCCTTGGGGTGTGCTGTTCCTCACCAGATCGGCCTTGCAGGGGAAGCATCCCCAGCATCCCGAGCTTGGGCTGGTTTAAGTTTTAATCAGTTCCCTCCCAGCCACTTCAGAAGTGCTGGCCTGTCATCCCGTGTAACATGAACCACTCCCGGCTTCTCAAAGGCCACCGGAGCCGGCTTGATAGGTGACCTGGTTAAGAGGGTGCTAATTGGGCTATTTTCTGGTTACATCCCCTTTTCCTGTTAGTTGGCCACTTCCTGCATTGACACACCCTGAAACCGCCGGTAACAGACCAGTGCAGCTTTGAAGGCTGGGAGTACCCCCAGTCAGAACTTAACCGTGGCCTCGCTGCTGCTGTCGCCGTGGCCACCTTGTCAGTAGTCCTGCGAGAGGGGTGGGAGCTGGGCTAGAGGGAGCTGAGGGTAGGACCGCAGCTGTTTGGACAGGCAGGAGCAGTGCAGGACTGAGCTCAGCCCGGAGGGACATCAGTCTGCGCCTGTCATCATCCCAAACTTACCTGGGGAGCTTTGGGAAGGAAGGAATTAGACAATGCTCCTGCGCCAACGGCGAGTTATGCAAACTGTAGTGGAGATGATTATAAGTTTTCTATTTTTAAGCCTTGCATTGAGTGACTCACTTTATTAGATGTGTTCGTTTGCGATGGAATGTGAAGCGCCCGGATTCCATGGTAATGGCCTCGTAAGGCACAGGCATATACAACATAACAGATTGGGTTTCTCCTCCCAGTTCCCCGGGTTCTGCGTCTCGGAGCCGTGTCTGATGGCAGCGCGGGGCGGATCACGCTGCTGCAGCACAGCTCTGCAGCCCCGATCCATCTGTCCCTCCACTTCTGCTGGAATTCTCATCCTGCTTCGCTCTCTAACTCATGGCTCCGGGGCTCAACTCCCCATTCAACCATTCCCCTTCCTTCATTCCTTTCATTCTTCCCCCCAGCTTTGGCCTTGGGTTGCTCAGATCCAGCCCTGTATCTTTGTAATTAGAAAGTACCTGAGCAGAGAAACACGGGCACTTCCCTTTCAGCCCCCTGCTGCCTCGGCTGGGAGTGGGTTGTCCAACTCCCAGTAACATCCAGACCATGGTCCGGCAGCCGGCTGGGCCCGGCCTTACGGGAAATAAGGAGGGCAAGTCACAGGCAGGAGCTGTGGCAGCCTCGTGAGGGCTGTGGGCGGCACAGGTTTGTCATGTGGGACACGCTGGTCAGGAGCATCTGCTGAGGACAGGTGTTGAAATCCCTTCTTTAAAAATCAGGGTGTAAGCGGTGCCTTGCAGGTTTTTGGGTTTGAAACATGGGGTTGAAAGCCAAGACACCCTGTGTCCAGCACGTATATGGTGACTTTCTTCCTAGGAGATTCCAAAGAGCTCTGCAGAATTAAAACTGATGTGTTGAACACGGTGTAATAAGTGCATTAATTGCTGAAGTGGAGCCCTCGCCTGTGACACAGCAGGTGCAGGGTCTGATACCTGGGGAGGGTCACCTGGGGGCCTGAGGTGGGGGGCTCATCACCAGCCTGGGTCTGCAGTGGGACACTTTTGGGAGTGACTGCAGCGTGTTGCTGTAGTGCAAGTGGATGTGACTGAGCTGCTGGGTGAGGAATGCACCAAGGAGTTCCCACTGTGACTGGGGTTTGTATTAACTTTTGGAAAATGAAAACAGGAACTTGTGCTGGTAAATCTTTTGTGTAGTTTCCATTTTGTGTGGACTGCTCTCCCTGCCCCTTTGTGTCCTTTCAAGTTTAAAGCCTGTTTCTTCTTATCGTGAATCCTGTAATAGCAGTTTGAGCTGATGTCCCTCTGAATCTTTACCAGTGCTCAGCTGTTGCTGGGAACTGTTCCCTGGGGTTATTGAACTCCTTAGACAGATGACTCTATGCAACAGCTACTCCTCGTGACATGCTCCTGGCTCTTCCCACACCAGTCAAGGGCTCCTGCTCCTGCCACAGCTTGTTCTGGAGCCTGTCAGGGACCTCAGCCCACCCTCCAGGTGAGGCCATGGGTCTGAAGGTGCCATTTATGGCTTCTATTGAAATCAAGGGTAAGGCTTGACATGCAGATTTACCGTGTCAGATGGCACTGACAGCACTAAAACACTCTGAGACACTTTTAAAGGTGATTCAGAATATTTGTGTGATGGAAAGACGACATATTTCTGACTGTAGTGCTTCTCAGGCTGGTTGCTATTATAATTTTCATTAAAATAAAATCCCATTTCTGTCACAAGCTATTGATCTCAGCTTGGAAGAGAGGCAGGTTTCAGTACCTGCTCACAGAAGAGGAGGGGTTTGTAGGTTCCCTGGTACAGCCTCGGTGGGACCCACATGGACTGGATTCCTTCCCCTTTCATCTGCTCTAAGGTGTATCCTGCTCAGAGCTGGCAGCAGCTGCCTCTGCCTTCCCAGCTGTCTGGGGCAGAGTGGGGGACAAACCCAGGAGTGTCTGTATCGTGTTTTCTTTTTTGCCAGGGTCAGGATTAAATGCTGGAGACGGTGTTTTTGTTTGGACTCAGATGTTTATTAATTCCTATCTATTTACAGTCTCGCAAACCATGAGTTCTACAGCATTTCTAGCTAAACAAACTAAAAATGGAGCTCTCTACAAGGCCTTTTAAGGATCAACTGTCCAATTATGAAATGACACCTAATTTTTTTTTTTACTTTTAACCCAATAACCAACCGCCCATGGCCCGCAATGTGGATTTTTCTATCCAATTACAAAATACCACCCAGACCATGAAGAAGGTGAAAAAGAAGGACTCAGCCTCTGCCCTAAAACCTCCATCTTGTTTTATATATATATTACTATACTCTAAACCCTTTAAGTTTTGCACCCTGTGATATCACACCCTTCTATTCCAACCCCACACCCACAGTCCCAGCGCTGTCACTCAATTTTGGGAGCCTTTTCCACGGCCTCAGGTCAGTGCAGTGTTTTCCTGGGGGTCAGTGCCTGTGAGCACAGAAAGGCTGGAATTCTCCGTTCCCAGGGCTCCAACATGTCTGTTCAGACCTCTCCTTTCTGTGTGTCTTTGTGGCAGTGTTCAGGTTGTGCTGCTTTCCCGAGGAGCCCTTGTGTCCCATTTCCTGCCGGCAGTGCCATTCCTTTTGGGAAGAACGGGGGATGCAGAGCCCGGGGCAGCCTGGCACAGCCCTGCCCACCTGCAATGCCCTGAGCTCACCCAGCCTCATCCAAACACATCTCCTCCCAGCTCACAAATGCCAGCTCCCGTTTCCCGGGATGCAATTGAGCTGTTCCAGGTGTAAAAGCACCGTCTGGTTGGAATGCCTGTCTGGCTTTGTGCTAGAGTGGCTTATGCTAAGCCCTATTTTCCCTGCTCTCCTGAATGAGCTTCTCTTAGGGATGGTGAGCAAGATTGATGTGGCAATTTGAGCAGCCGGTCTCCTGGGAGAGTTCTTTTCTCAGGAGAATTGTCTGTAATCGGGAGAATTGTCTGTAATCGGCTCTCAGCTCCCAGGAGAGCTAATGCAGCAGGCCCCGGGGCCAGGCAGGGAGCCCTGGGGCCAGAAATCTCCTGCACAGGGACACGAGTCCCTTTCTGGGGGTTAGAGATGCTACCTCCATGATGAAAGTGGGAAAGCTGTGCCCTGTGGCACATCTAATGTCACTTCAACAGCTGTGTCTGCCCTGAGACTGGGATGAGGTGACAAGCTGGTGTAGGTGACGATCACTGAGCCTCTTAGTCAGTGGTTTGTGGACTTTGTGCTCAAATTCCATGGAAAGGAATGGTGTAACTCTGGCAGGTTGGGGTTGCTGGTGTCCAAAATGAAGTCTCAGGCGATGCCCAAGCCAGGGGACAAGAAGCAGGGCTGAGTGTTGTCTGTGCTTGCAGGAGCCCTGGTTGTGAACAGGGCTTGTGCTTCAGCCATCACCCTTCCTCCTGAGCTCACACAGCATGGAAAGGGCACGCTTCCCTTTGTTTTCCTGCAGGCATCTGTTTTTCCAGCATCTCTGCAGATGTGTGAGAGGGCTCCTTGGAAGATGCTAATTCCTTCCTTTTCAGCTCCCTGGATTGTTGTGTTCCAGCACAGGCACTCGGAGGGTCCCAGGCTCTCAGAGCGACTCCTTTGCTGTGGTGTGAGGGGTGTGAAGCTACTCTGGTAGTGCCAGCAGGCTTCTTTGGGGAGCAGAGCTGTCCTGGCTGCCTCCTGGGAGCCTTGGGCAGAGGTGTGTGTCCCTCAGTGCTGGGTGGTGTGTGCAGCACTCCTGGTCACCATTGGCGTGGTGTGGCTGCAGACGGGACAGGAGCAATGCTGACTGTCTGAGCTCCTTCAGTGTGGGATGTCCCAGCTGCTCTTCCAGTTCCTCTGCTCTCCTGGATTCCACCTTGTGATTGTCACAACTTTGTGACTCTCCATGGTCTTCCTCTCTGTTTTCAGGGAGGTGCTGTAGTGTTTGAGGCCAGAGCTCCACAGTAACTTCCCTCCCAGGAGCTTCCTCTGCTGGGGTTTGTCACCTCGCCCTTTCACTCCTCCCTGTCACGGCACAAGGGAAGGGTGGAGTTGACCTTTTCTTGTGACCATAGTAAGAAGTGAAAGGAAAACGTGATACAGGAAAGGCAGTCATGGTGGGAGTCTCCAGAGCATAAATGCCCCTCTTTGGAAACAGTTGTGGGCAGCTGCAAGTCTTTGCCTTCTGCACATGATCCCTTACACAGTTTGTACACACAACACCTCTGCATCAAATGTCTGAGCCAGAAATTGTGGGGGGGATTCCCCCACACTGAGTGTGCTGCAGGCAAAGTGCTCAGGGAATGAGATCAAGGTTTGGATTGGGAGAGACTTCAAAATTCATCCCGTTGGCAGGGACACCCTCCACTGTCCCAGGCTGCTCCAAGCCCCAATGTCCAACCTGGCCTTGGACACTTCCAGGGATCCAGGGGCAGCCACAGCTTCTCTGGGCACCTGTGCCAGGGTCTGTTCACCCTCCCAGGGAGGAGTTCCTTCCTTTGAGGCATTGCAGCCTCACGTGCAGGTGCAGGAGCAGTGCAGTGAAGTGCCCTGGTTGTGTTTGTGTCCTGCCAAGCTTCAGGGAGGCTGCCAGGGCCGTTCCTGCCCAGCCTGGCACGGGGGGCTGGCTCCCTGCTCCTGGCCCAGGGCTGCCCCCCATGCCTGGTGAGTGCACTGGTGCTCCAGTGTCAGCACAGGGCTGCACACATTGTCTGCCTCTGCTTTAGGCTTTGTTGGTGCTAAATCAGCTGTCTGGGGACTGCTGGGGGGCGTGTGGCCTGGCCAGGGGTGTCCCCGTGTGCGGGGTGCCGGCGGGATCCCCACATGGGATGGATCCTGTCCCTCCTGCAGGCCGGGCAAGTCGGACTGGGCTGTGCCTGCTTAAGATTCAGGTCAGCCCCGTGCAAATTTGTCATTCAGGACCCGAACACTGGGTCTATTAAGGATTTGCCTGACCCACATAGGGCTGGTTTGAAACCCTCTGGAGCTGGGTGGTGAAGTGCCACGCTGCTTTGGAGCCGGCAGTCCTGTCCCTGCCTGTGCTGCTGCTTCTCGCTGCGGGCCCTGCTCCTGCTGCACCACCACCACCCCGGGGTAGGACAGGCTGGGCTGCTGGGCAATTCCTGCCCGGAAGGTGCAGGGGCTGGAGCAGGGGTCGGATGGGACGGGCAGGGAGCTGAAGGAGATGTTGTGGAGCCGATCAGGTCTGCTGTGGTGTTGGGATGAGGGTTTGGTGGCCCTGTGAGTGGGCACAGGCTGTTCCCGGGCTGCCTTGGCCGTGGGATTGGCAGTACCTGTCACACACTCAGGGTCACTGTGGGGTGTGTATATCCACTCTGATCTAAACACTCTTTCATCCTTCACCTTTCTCAGCAAACACCAGAGCGCTCTGGCTTGCCTCTGTCTAGACTTTGTTTAGAAGTTATTAATATTGCAGTGAAAATCTCTAATTAAGACATTGCCACCCTAAATTTCAGCCTGTCACAACACTGTCATTAGTTTCTTCAAATGGTCTATTCTGTGTGTACCAGATCCTGACATGGTAAAACTGCCAATTAATTTTTATCTTCTTTTCTTCCAGTAAAAGATGGCATTTCAGAAGGCAGTGAAAGGAACTGCTCTCATTGGAGGAGGTGCCATAGCAACAGTTTTTGGCCTCTCTCAATTTTCTCAGTATAGAAACAAACACGTAAGTATTAATTATGATTTTTGATAAAATAGGAAACTTAAAATCTGTCAGAGCATATGTCAGGCTTGTACAAATAGTTTTAAAAAATGACCTGTGGGTGCCACTGGGGGTTTTACTTAGTTGCAGGAGGAGTGGAAAGAGCTGGCTGAAGTAAAAGCGCTGTCTGGGCAGTGTTTTCAAGCTTAGAAGCTGGAAGTGAAACCACCAACATCCCAGCAGCTGAACATGCCAGCTTCAACACAGTGCTGGTGGCAGCTCCTGTTGGGTTCCTGGGGCTGGGGACAGGGTCTGTGCCAAGGCAGGCGTGGGGCAGGCTCCTGCTGCCTCTGGCCCCTGCAGGGCTGTGCTCCAGGTGAGGGTGGCATGGACAGCCCGTTCCCCAGCAGGGAAGGGTGGTGGGGGAGACCTGGCACAGTAAAGCAGCAGTAGAGAAGGAGGGGCAGGACATCCCCATGTCTGTGTGTGTGCTGGACCTTGCTGTTGGAGAGAACAGATCTCCCTGGGCTGTCTGCTCCTCCCAGCAGGGCTGCACTGCCTGTGCTCTGGAGCTCCCTTCTCGGTCATGGATTTGTGTGGGTTGGGAAATCCCTCCAAGACTCCAAGTCCAACCATTCCCCCAACACTGCCAAGGCCACCGTGCCCCGTGTCCCCAAGTGCCACATCCACAACTGTCTTTAAATCCCTTTTCTGGCTGTTTCCGTGGGGAGAAGGAGGAGCAGCTGGGAATGAGATGAGTCATTTCAGGGGAGCCAAGCTGGGAAGTGGATAAGGCAGGATTCTTATGGCTTCAGATACTGTTGCAGAAAATAAACCCCAGCATTTCAAGTAAGCTCCCCATCGGGCTGCCTGCCTTGCTCCAAGCTGGTAATGCTCTCTCCAGAGTCTTTATCCCAGGGTTTTGCAGCCTGGCTTCATTATACTGTCAAAGATGGCAGCTGCAGCTTTTAGGACTGTTGAATAAGAGGAGTTGGAAGGGAAAAGTCACCGGGAAAGCTCACTTGTTGCATATTGTCTGCAGTATTCCAGAATTCAGGGAATTCCTCTTTTTCTGGGGATGGGTTACCACTACGAACTTCCAGACACAAATTTAAACCCCAGGGTTTTACAGAGCATGATCATGGTGTCAAAGTGACAGAACCACTTGTGCTTTTATCCAAAATAACTTTTCTGTGCTGACACTTGGGGTCACATTTATGCAACTGAAGTTGAATCACTGAATCCCAGAGCAGTGTGGATTGGAAGGAGCCTTACGGCTGGTATCGTTCCACCCCTGCCCCATCCCTGGCAGTGTCCAAGGCCAGGCTGGACAGGGCTTGGAGCACCCTGGGACCATGGGAGGGTTCCCTGCCCATGGCAGGGTGAGTTTTAGGTCCCTTCCAACCCAAACCATTCTGGAATTCTGTGATTTGGGCTCAAGCACTCAGACACCTGCACGGCCCAGGTGGCACAGTGAATTTCACCAGCACTGATGGGGACAGAGTATTGGAAGTACCAGATCCTCCTGCTTCCTGCCTGAATTGCTGCATTCTGTTTTTCTGGGCCTTTATTTAGTGCATCAACCTAAGCAGGCTGGTGCCAGGTGTGAGATGGGGTGTTCTTGGACATGCCAGGTTCAGCTGGGGACCACTGGGGGCTTTTCCTTCCCCTGTCCCCTCGTGATCACTAGGGGGAAAGGCAGTGCTTTGGTTTGGAGTTGTAAGATTCTGCTGTCCTTTCCCAGTCCTGCTCTTCCTGGTGCATGAGTGCATGGTTGGTCAGTAGAAATTGCTCAGCAGTTCAGTGGTGTGATAATATGATAATGCATCAGGGTCTGCTTTGGGGAGTTTTAATTACTGTATTTTTTTTTTTTTTGTTTAAATGAATAAGGATGATGAATTTGACTCTGCAAACCTACCTGGAGATTTACAGTAGCAAATTAACGAGAGCATTGGCTTATGGATTACTAGATCACTTTATAACTTGATGATTAAATTCAAACTGCCAAACTAAATTCCTCTCACTAAGAGCGTAATCAAAACCATTCAGGGAACTCTTGCCTGAGAAATTGTAGATATAAACAGCAATTGCTTATTTCAGTAAACACACTTGTTCACTGCCAAACTAATCACGTTACTGCAGATGGAATCCCTCTGTGCAGCTTTTCTTCACTTCCCCATTTAATTGACAGCAAGATGCATCATATCTATATCAATTCCTGGTACTAATCACTCTGCTTATATTCCAGGGCTAATCTCCACACTCTGCCTATACCGGGGGCTGGATGCTGGGGACTCTGCTCTGGGCTCTGCTCGGAGCCATTTGCTGTAAATAATGGCTTCAAAAACAAACCATAACATGGAGTCATACCCACCCGATGCCAGTATTTCTTAAACTCCAAATCTGTCTTTTCTGGTGTTCTGTTGTTTTCCTGAAGTTAAGTAGCATGCTTGGAAATTTCCCTGGAAAGGTAGTGCAAAGGAAATTTGGAGGTGGGGATTTTCCTTCTCTAGAGCTCTCGGAAGTCGAGCACATGCCGCTGAGCTCGATTGGCCAAAACACATGCAAGATACAGGGTGTTTTTAGTGTTCCCAGTTACCTGCTTGTCACTGCTCTCTGGGAGCGGCAGGGTGGCATTTAAGGTCCTTTCCAACCCAAACCATTCTAGGACTGTATTTTATGTTTTTATTATACTTTGGGGATATAAAAATTTTATAGCAGTGCTGGAGCCGAGAGGGCCAGTGAGAGAGCAGGGCAAGAGGCAGGAGGACGTGGGAACGGACACAATTCCACGATCAGGAGAATAAGGTGGATGCTGAATTTCTTTGAAGCGCCCAAACCTTGTCCCTGGGCCGGTGATCTTTGCCAGCAGCCACAGGTTAAAGTGTCAACAGCGAGCTCATCAGGATTCACCCGTGTGCCTCCCAGCTCTGTGTGTGCCTGGGGAGCTCAGGGCTGTGTTTGGAGGCTCAGGGCTGTGGGCTGTGTGTGTTTGGGGGCTGTGTTTGAGGGCTCAGGGCTGTGTGTGTTTGAGGGCTGTGTGTGTTTGAGGACTGAGGGCTGTGTTTGGGGGCTGAGGGCTGTGTTTGGGGGCTGTGTTAGAGGGCTCAGGGCTGTGTGTGTTTGGGGGCTGTGTGTGTTTGAGGGCTCAGGGCTGTGTGTGTTTGAGGGCTGTGTTTGAAGGCTCAGGGCTGTGTGTGTTTGGGGGCTCAGGGCTGTGTTTGGGGGCTCAGGGCGGTGTTTGAGGGCTCAGGGCTGTGTGTGTTTGGGGGCTCAGGGCTGTGTGTGTTTGAGGGCTGTGTTTGGGGGCTCAGGGCTGTGTGTGTTTGAGGGCTGAGGGCTGTGTGTGTTTGGGGGCTCAGGGCTGTGTTTGGGGGGTGAGGGCTGTGTTTGAGGTCTTTGTTTGAGGGCTGTGTGTGTTTGAGGGCTGTGTTTGAGGGCTCAGGGCTGTGTTTGGGGGCTGTGTGTGTTTAAGGGCTCAGGGCTGTGTTTAAGGGCTCAGGGCTGTGCGTGTCTGGGGGCTGTGAGCTCTGGGGGATGAGCAGAGCTTTGCTGTGGTGTGTGCAGCCGGGGCTGAGCTGGGCTCGGTGCAGCTCCGGGTGCCCCACGTGGGCTGGGGGCCAGAGCTGATCCCACAGGGGTCGCCACGCTTGGGAAAAAAGTGGCCATGGCAGGATTTGTTCTACATCTTAGTTTTTCCTTCTTGTCCCCAGTCCCTCTCCAGCTCTCCTGGAGCCCCTTTAGGCCCTGCAAGGGGCCCTGAGCTCTCCCTGGATCCTTCCCTTCTCCAGGTGAACATTCCCAGCTCTCCCAGCCTGGCTCCAGAGGGACTCCAGCCCTGGAGCAGCTCCCTGGCTCCTCTGGACTCGTTAGATCCTCGGTATTAAGTGAAGGACTGTCTCCAGCCTGCCTTTCCCCATGGATTGAATTGTTCCACACCTGCAGTGACAGTGGGTGCTGCTGTCCTAAGTGATTTTCATGAGCTGCTTGTGTTATAGTCAGTATCATCCCTGATTGCAGGATGAACTTGGTCATTCATTAATTATCTTTGGCATATGCACTTCCTTGAGTCATGGCTACTAGTTACTAGATTTTATTTTCAGCTCTGTAGTAGAGAGAGGGACACAGAACTAATGCATTTAAATCATGGTACTGCTGAGGAATGAGCAAATAATTCTGAGCAAAAATATTTAGGCTGCATGCACCATATAATCTGAACTGAGGCTTTTTGTGCTTGGCTGGAAAGGAGTTTCTGTGGTTTGTCACTTGAATTTTTATTAGTCTGCTCTTTCCTGTCTGGGAGATCTGGGCAGAAGCTATTCTGCATAGTGAAGTCTGCCCTTTGGCCTGGAGACTGGGCCTAAATTAGGTCTTAAATGAGGGTTAAACAGGTTTTTCTGGTGTTCAAAGTGTTTATAATTTTCAAGAAAGTCTGGAAATGTTTAGAATTCAGCTTAAGTTGGTGTTAACAGCAGAGAGCCTTGAGAGGCTGCTCAAACCCTTCTTGCTTAAGCCGTGGTCCCTGGTGGGTGACTGAGCATCAGCCCTTCTCTCCACAGTCACTGCACAGACACAGCATTGGCTGCGGGAATATCAGCCCAAAGACATTCCCAGGGCCATGCCAGGAAAATGTGAACCTGTCTGGAAACTGCCACGTTGTTAAGCTTTGTCACTTTAAAGTTGTGTTTTAACGTGCTCTAAGACATAAACTGCGCTGCTGAGAAGTTTCTCAAAGAGGAGGTGAAATTAAATTTCTTTGGTGTTTGAGGGCACTGTGTTTGACAATCACATCACCCCTAAACCTCATCAGAGCTGAGCTTGGATTAATGCCACTGTGTGAGGTGTAAAATGTACTCTCAGCTCTGCGTCCTTTGCTGTGGTGAATTTTTTGGTGGAGAATCGAGAGCCCAACCACGTGTCTGTTTATTAAAATGCTGCCTTTGTAATGTTTATTGAAATCCTAACAGCATCCCGTGACATTTGGCTATTCCTAGAAGTAATTGATACAGGTAGTAACGCTTGAGTACAATGTTACACTGAGGTGGGCAAGGTGAAGCAAAGGCGTGGTAGCACTTCATGGGTTTAGTACTGTTTACTCCTTGGTGTTTAATACGATATTATTGTTAAATGTGGGGGAAGTGGCTGGGAATGAGTTTGCCTTTCTGGTTCTGGAAAAGGCTGTGTTGTGGGGCCTGTCTGTCCCCTGTGTGTGTGTGTGCCCAAAGGCCCCACGGCTGTGAAAACCTCATGGGCTGTGTTCCCCCTTTGCAGAGTGCCTTGGTGCAGGTCGAGGCTGAAGAAGGTGCCCCAGTAAGGAGGGACCATCTCCCCACGAGAGAGCAGCAGATTCTGGCCCTGCAGAGCAGCGGGGAGTTCGATGTCCTCGTCATCGGCGGCGGGGCCACGGGCTGTGGCTGTGCCCTGGACGCAGCCACCAGAGGTAAGGGCCTGCCCGTTCCCCTGCAGGCTCCTTCTTGGGGTGCCTGGCGTGGAACAGACTTCTCAGAGTGGCTTTTCTAAAGTGCTCACAGGTAGAGGGTTGGTTCTCCTGCTTGGGAAAGCCCTCAGAAGGCCAAAGGACACTGAAGGAGGTCACGCAGCAGACCCGTGCCCCATTGCCCCACCTTTGGGGAACTGGGCAGGGCAGAGAGCCGTGAAGTTCTCAGGCTCTTTAACCTGGACATGAGCCTCAGAAACAGAGGCTAAACCCGACCCCAGGAGTGCCTTTCAGTTTGAGCTGGAAGACTCTTGTTCACAAGGTGTGGTGATATGAAATGGATAAAGCAGTAGGGTCTGACTGTAGAGATAAGTCCAAACCCCTGGTTATTATATTTAATAACACGGGACAAAGATCACTTCCCTTCTGCCTCTGCTGTGCTTTGGCAGGAAATGCACCTGTAAAGCAGACAGAAATTATTACAGTTAATCTCTGTTTATCCTTTTCTTGGATATACTGGTTATATCAGTAGGTTTCTGAGGTGTGAAATATTCACAGGCATTTGGTTAATGAGTTGTGTCTCGCTGCTGTTCATTCATGGAACTTGCTCTTTTATCGTGTTTGCTTCGCTTAACAACAAATTTTGCTTTTCGTGTGTTTGATAAATCTTCACCAAATTATTTCTGATTGTGTCCATTAATCTTCAGTCACATTCGACAAAAATAAATTGCTCTGATCTTTCTAAGTTACCAGTAATAATTAGATTTTTTAAGGACATGAAAGTTTTGGGAGACCAGCAGATGTTAAAATCCCTGCGTTGGCAGAGCTGTGTCCAGCTCTGGGTCCCTCATCACTAAAGGACATTGAGGGGCTGGCTCATGGTTGGCCTCAGTGATCCTGGAGGTCTTTCCAGCCCCAGGGATTCTGTGATGAAGGCTGATCAGACTGTTTCCTGTGTATGTCAGAATGCCAGGGGTGCCCCACGCCCTCCCCTGGGTTTGGGCACCTCTGCAAACTCCCAGTAAGCAGGGCTGCCAGTTGTCTCCCTGTCTGGAATGCCACCTAAATTGTTAGTGAAGAGGTTTGGAGCCGTCTGCTGCAAAGGGTTAAAAGTGCCCACGGAGCCCCTCTGTTCCTGCCATGCATCCAAGCTCTCATTTCCCTGGGGAGCATGGCCCCTGTAATGCCTTTCCATTGTGAAATATCCAGCTTTTAATGTGCTGCTGTTTAAGTTCTGCTTTGACTTTTCCCTCAGGAAGAAGGCTAAAATTTTTCATTACAATATAGACAGTGCGCTACACTTTGAATACAAATTTATCCATGTACAGAGTAATTTTTCTTGTGATTGTCTCTACCCCAGAGAAGTGTCTTTAATGAATTACATACAAATTGTGTAATTTAAGAAGTTAATTTGGTTTTCTGGTAACACAGGACTGAAAACAGCCCTTCTAGAAAGAGATGATTTCTCATCGGGGACCAGCAGCAGGAGCACTAAATTGATCCATGGTGGAGTGAGGTACCTCCAGAAGGCCATCATGAATTTGGATTTCGAGCAGGTAATTTTTTGTGCTGGTTGTTCAGCAAGAATTGCTGGTAGACACGTCACTGTCCCAGTCAGAGCTGAGTCTTCTTTTGAGCTTGTCAGTGCTGGATTCCCGTGGTGAATTCCACAGCCACTGTGCGTGGGAAAGGGTCTTCTCTGGGGGAGCTCTGCAGAGCTTTGATGGGCACTGTCATTGCCATGGCTGGGAGGCTGGGGGTTTTGGGAAAGGCAGGCAGAGACACGGCTGATATCAGAATTAAAATAAAATAAAATAAAATAGCATAGAATAGAATAGAATAGAANTAGACAGGTAATGTCATGAAATGGGGGGGAATGAGTGGCTGTCCTGTTCTGGAATGGGGAGAGAAAAGATGGTAAATGAGTGATTTATTTTGGAATGGGGAAAAATACAGTAAATGAGCGACTTATTTTGGAATAAGGGAAAAAAGAATGTAAATGAGTGATTTATTTTGGCATGGAGAAGGAAAATACGGTAAATGAGTGATAGTGTACAAATGCTTTTGTGCATTCTTGTGTGGGTGGAAGCCTGATATTCCTGTTCTGAGGAATCACATTGTCTCCCCGTGGGAACCTCTCGCAGTGTGTGTTAGTGGTTGTGATGCTGCTGCAGGAGTGATTTTTCAGGGGGAAATATCCAAACCCTGCAGTTATCCACCTATAGAAACACACCTTTCCTGCCAGAGAACAGCTCCCCGTTGATGTGCAGTGATTGGTTTGGAGAGAACCCTTCTGCCTTTGCAGCTGGAGTTTGGATGGGATTGAGCTGCGGGAATTGGTGTGAGCTGTGCTGTGGGATGACTCCTGCCCTTCCTCAAGTGCCTCCTGCCCCTCGTTAGGGCAACGTGCCTACTTGAGCTTTATGTTCAAATGAAAAATTGCTCAGTTGTGCTGCCAGGACACCAAGATGAAACTGCTGAAACTTTATTTTGTCGGGGATCCTTTCCCCGAACCTTTGGGTTTCTCAGCAGATGGCAGTGTGCTTGTGGAAGCCCAGAAAGGTGTGAGGTGTTGATACCTGGAAAAAGACTGGTACTGAGTGTTTACCCTGGTGCCAAGGGTGGGTGTGTGCACTGACCATGGCTGGTGTTTTGGGTACAGGATGGTCAGGGAGGCCCTGCAGGAGGGTGGGTGTGTGGCACTGACCATGGCTGGTGTTTTGCAGTACAGGATGGTGAAGGAGGCCCTGGAGGAACGTGCCCACCTGCTGCACAGTGCGCCCCACCTCTCGGCCCCGCTGCCCATCATGCTGCCCATCTACAAGTGAGCTCTGCTGTGCCTTCTCTCCTTTACCTTGGCTCCTCACAAGCAAACCCTGGCCTGGGGGAGGTTTCTGAAAGCTTTCCCAGGGGAAGCTGTTGGGCTGCAGAAGTACAAAATTCTCTTGTGCCCCAGCCAGCCGTCACTGCTTTGGGGGCACATCCTGGAGTGCGGCTCTTCAGAGCCCTTCCAGCACCCCAACAGGGACAGCTGGAAAGAGCCCTCATTCCCAGGATGTGTTTACTGTTCTCTCAGTGCACCCTTGTCCTCAGCACACACCCTCCCAGTGTTCCCAGCAAGGTGCTCTGGAGTCCATGTGAGCACAGCTGGGAATGGACAGAGCAGGTTCCTCCTCCTCTGAGGGAGACCTTCAGTGCTTTGGGTCAGATTTTCAGTCTGTAAGAGCAATTGCTCACTGGAACAGGCTACTTAGAGCAGAGAGGTTTTGATGAAGGAACTTAATTTTATTAAGACCATTCCTCTTTTTGTTATTCCTGTCTTAGTGGGAGGGGCTTGTAAGACCTGGAGCTTGTGTAGATCGATGGCTGCCTGCATTTACTGTGGTCCTGTTTGTGCAGGAGGCCTCAGACTGTGCCTGGGGGAATCCTCCCAGCTTGCACACACAGCTCCATTAGCTCAAATGGAGGCACAGCAGCCCCGTTCAGATCCTGATTTTAGAGCAATTAACCCTTGAATGTGCTCAGTTACAAACAGCACCCAAGTCTGGAGTATTTCCATTGCCTTGTAAGGCTGTACAAGGTAGAGCTGCTGTAGGAACATCCTGTGTTGCTCCCCGTGTTCTGCATTGCAATAACAGCATGTGCACACGCTTCCAAATGCTCCATTTGCGGGGATTTTTTTTCACCTCCCGGTGCTGTTTTCCCCTCAGGTGGTGGCAGCTGCCATACTACTGGGTTGGGATCAAGCTGTATGACCTGGTGGCGGGCAGCCAGTGCCTGAAGAGCAGCTATGTCCTGACCAAGGCCCGGGCCCTGGAGCTGTTCCCCATGCTGCGCAGGGACAAGCTGGTCGGAGCCATCGTCTACTATGATGGTGCGTGGCCTCTCTGCCTCTTCCGTGCTCGGGGGGTTGGTTTGGGGGTGAAACACCAGTGTGAGCCTGCAGATTGTGCCCTGGGTCTCCACAGCTTGAAGGATTCAGCTTGCCTGTCAGCTGTTGGTTTGGGAATACGTTATGTTTTCAGGACAGCAGCTTCCTGGGTGTGGGAGAAGATGCAATGGTTTTTCTTGGCTCGTGGGCGTAGAGCAGTTGGAAGTGTTCTGGTGGAGATGTGGTTTCTGACCTTTTGGCAGCAGAAAGGCCTCCACACAAGGTGGATTATCAAGGGAAGTCTTTTCCCTTTGTAGAACTGCGTTTAGAACAAGTCATCAGCTCATCAAAGGGGTTCAGGACTGGGAAGGACTCTGGAAACACACTGGACTCCAATGGCTTCTATGAGGATTCTGGCCAAAGCTTCTGTTGTTAATTCAGGCGTCTCAGAGCCCAGCAGTGTGGAAAAACAATTTAAATTTTATATATATGCATGGGAATATGTATGTGCAGATCCTTGTTTGGGAGGAGGGTCGGATTTAAAGGATGGACTTGGTGTTAACTTGGTTTTACTAGTGATGGAAGCTGCATTTTGTCTTATTTTTAAGGTCTGGAGGAAATAAGAGCAGAATTTGAAAAATTAGCAAAACTGGTTGTGTGATTATGTGGTGGATTTGTGCCCAGTACCAAGACCTGCCACAGACAGCACACAGAGAAGGAATTCAGATTTATTTTTCTGTATCCTGAGCTGTTCCTTAGCTTGTTTTAAGGGATCCCAGGAGCCTGCCAGGAGAACCAAGTGGTTCTCTTAACTGTAATTACACTTCTCATAAGAGCACTATGGCTTGAAATCTATTTATAATCTAGTGAAGTTTTTTCTGATTAAACAAATAATTTGGCTGTATCGTGGCTATTTACTACTCCAGCATTCCAAAGATGCGTCTTTCAGGATAGCCTTAGAATTTGTCTTCATGTTTCTTACGTGGACAATTATTTTGAACAGTGCTGTAAATCTAAAGATTCAGCATCAAGATGCCACATGGGCTTTGTGGCAGACACGGGCAGGGCAGGGCTCTGAGTGACTGAGGGATGTCTCTGGAGGTTTTGGTGCCATCCCAACAGAGGGAAACAAACCCACACTCAATATTGGAAAGGAAGAGTAAAATAGAAAAAAAAAAAAAAGGGAAAAAAAAATCTGTCTTGCTTTCTTTTTAAGATAGAGCTTAGTTACCCCGTTTTAGACAGAATGTAAAGAAATGCTGTTTGGAATTAAAATCTAAAAGGCTCTCCAGGCTCCACCAAACCTCCGTTTCCCTGAAGAATAAAAGGGGTTGGAAGGACTCACGGACGGAATGTGTGAGTTGACAGGGCACATCTGAGTGTTTGGAGGCTGCACCTACTGCAGAACAGACGACTGCCCAGCCGGAGTGTTAATTCAGTGCTGAGCAGGCCAGTCCTGCGTGCTGCCTCTGCCGTGGGGTGGCCCCTGGGGCAGCTGGCCTCCCCTGGGGCTGGAGCACAGGAACTGCTTTGTCCTCATCAATTAACCCCCATTCTGGCCACGGGAAATGGGCTTTAACTCATAACGTTTCAGCGAGCTCCCTTTAGGTCTTGTAAATTATTGTGCTGGAATTTCAATGATGTACTGTCACACCCTAAATCCAGAGGGATGCAGCACAAAGGGAAAGGGGATGGAGCTGGAAGTAGAGAGGGGGGTGATGAAATTCAACTTGTTTTAGTCCTTCCAGAAGGATTAGTCACAGAATAGAGTATTAAATAATGGCAAAGCAAAACACAAGTCTTAAAGTAGGTGATATCTTTCTCTTCTCTGTCCATCCCTTCTCTCTCCCCTAAAGAAAGAATCAATAAATTGGCCTTTTAAGGGTGGAGTGTCTTAACTGTAAGTCCAGTTAAATGCAGTTTTATCCTGTTTGCTGCTTCCCTTTATTCCTTGTCCCTGTAATTGTTGAAAACAGAGCTGTTAATGATCACAGCTGTCCATCCTGACACCAAAGGAAGAGATAAAAATGTTCCGTGTCTCAGTGAATTTTTGGGGTGCTGAGGGCCCTGCCCAGGGGTGTCCCCTGGCCCTCTGTGCAGGTCTGGGAGCGTGGTGGGGCCCGTGGCACCTCCAGCCATCCATAATTCATGGGGTCGTTGTGTTCCCAACCGTGCCGGGGTCGTCTTCATTACATCCCTTCAATTGTTTATACAGGCACAGAGAAATGGTACATTAGAAACGTTGGGAGCACCAGCAAGAGCAAATCACAGCCTTGTCCAGAGGCTATTCTTGCTCTGCCTGAGCATCGGGAAGCCAAAGCATATGTTGGATGTTAGCCGGGGTGTACACAACGTGTCCTATTTATTCAAGGTTTGCTTTGAAGCCACAACTTACAAGTTTGTTTCTTAGGGGGACATGTCAGACTGCATTTAGCATTCGTTGGTATTAGGATACTCCTGAATAGCAAAGAGGCAACATTTTGGGGGGAGAAGGCGGCTGCTATCTGAGCAGGGATCTGTCAGATCCACTTAGGGGCTGCGGGAGAGCTGGAGAGGAGGCACAGGGAGAGGCTGGGCTGAGCTCAGGATCTCGGGCAGGATTGTTCCCAAGCACTTTAAATGGAGGAATTAATCTCCATTTAAATTATATAGAGTTCATTATGGTAAGAACTAGGAGAACCATTAAAGCAGGGATCCAGCTGGCCAGAGTGCGTCAGTGTGAAGTGTTCAGCAATTCCAAGTGGCACGGTTCTCTTTATGATACATTATTTTTCTGTCTCTAGGTGCTTGCAGGCTTTTTTAACATATTTTGTCTTGCAAGATGAGCCCTCAGGTGTGTAAGGAAAATTTGTGTTCTGGAATCAGTCCTGAATTTAGGATTCTAGGGCTCTGCTGACCGTGCTTTCTGAATTTGCTGCTATTTCCTGAAAGAAGAAATTACCATATGCTGTGTCTAGGACTCTCTTACCACATCAAGGTATTGGATTGTTTAATGTCTTGTTCTACAAATCTCCAGGACGTTTACTGGGATGTAAGGAGTTGGTTTTTTGCTTTTTGCGTTCTCGGTAGTTTTGCAAACATTCTTGGCTGAAATATTTTAGTATGGGGGTTATTTAAAAGTAGAAAAGACCTTGGCAGAGGATTTGGCTTTCCCTGTTTACAGCAAACCCCCTGAGAAATCCTTCCCAGGCACACGTGCACACACAGACACACACACAAAAATCAATGCAAAAGAGTAGGGCATTCATTAAGCTGTCAAAAATGGAATAAATGTTTTTTTTTATTTGGGCTCTTGTAGCTATTTTTCCTAGGATTCGAGTGTGTCCTGAATTATGAAATGTTATAGCTTTATAATTCATGTTTGACAAATGGATATTTGGAGTTGTTGAGCTGTAATAGGGATATTACAGACAACTCTGTGGCTGTTTTTCCTTCCCTGGATATAAAAACCCTGACAGTTTGTCACCGAACAGACTTTGCATAGGTGAATTTAAATACACAGCTACTCATATCTCTGGGTGTTTGCATTCTGGGGCTGGGTGGGTGAGAGAAGCCCTGCAGGCGCCCTGGTGTGGCTGGGAGATACTCCGTGTGTGCTCCAGACCCCGTTGTTTTCCGGGGTGCTCTGGACACAGGGCTGCCTGGGAAATGCTGCGGGATGCAGGGAATGGGGAGGGAGTGCAGGGAGCCCAGGACAGTGCAGGGAGGCCAGGACAGTGCAGGGAGCCCAGGACAGTGCAGGGAGGCCAGGACAGTGCAGGGAGGCCAGGACACTGCAGGGAGCCCGGGACAGCAATGCAGGGAGGCCAGGACAGCGCAGGGAGCTCAGGACAGTNAGCACCGCTCAGTTCCCGGCTCGCCGCTCCGATCCCGCCTTGCTTTACCCGTCGGGGCTGTTTTATCATTTTCAGAAGGGATAAAATCAATGGCCTGAACCAGGCGCATGTTTAACCCAGCTTTGGCTCTGTGAGAGGAGCGGGCACAGCCGCAGGAGGAGCCCTTTGCTCCCGACAGCCGGGCCGTGCAGCCGGCGCTGCCCGCCCGCCGCCCCGGGCGCCTTCCCAAAAGCACCGGATGATAACTGCGGCTCCTGCTGTACCTGTAACAATTTAATCGTGTGAGTCAGCCCAGTCAAGCATCCCCGGCTCATGACTGGGAGACATGAAATTCATTGTCATTATTGTCCCTGTCATTTTGGATCATTATATCCTGCTGCAGAATTTTCCTCACTCCAGTGCTTTCTTACCTCCAGGAAGCAGGGATTATGGCTGAGGTTGGGGTGGGGGCAGGACTGTGAACTACATTTACCTCAGGGGAGCCACAGATTAAATTGGCTTTGCTTTCTGACTTGCCGGATTCGTCTGTTTGTACACTCTGGGTTTAAGGTTGGAAATGATGAATATTCCGGTGAATTCGGGGCCTCTCTCTTTTCTTTTTTTAATGCTTGTATAAGCAAAGGATGGGGTTTGTGTCCCTTAAGAAGTGAACGGGGAATAATTCTTCAGATCGTGTTACCGCAAAGATTTAAGATTATTCCTGAACAAAATGCCGTTCCTTGTTCATTGTGGCACAAACATCGGAGCGGTCCCCGGTGTGCCGTGGTTTTCAGGGAAAGGGATGGAGCTCTGCTGTGAGCCAGGGCTGTGCTTTGTGGGAGCTGCAGTGCCTCACTGGGAGCCAGGTGTGCTGTTCCCTCTGGGATGTGTCGTTGGGAAGGGAAGGGGACAACGGGACCCCTGCACATCTCACTGCTCCCGGGGAACAAGGGACAGGAGCGGAGGAAACCAGCTCAAGCTGTGCAGGGGAGCATGAGAATAGATGTTAGGGACAGCTTCTCACTGAAAGAGTGGTCAGGCATTGTGTCAGTTGTCTGTGGAGGTGGTGGAGTCACCATCCCTGGCAGCGTTCAAGAGGCATCTGGATGTGGCACCTGGGACATGGTTATGGGGAGACTGTGGTGGGGCTGGAAGGTCTCTTCCAGCCTTGATGCTGTGGGTTCTGTGGTCTGTGGGAGCAGTGCTGCTCTCTCCATGCTGGCACGGCACCCCAGAGTGCTGGCACGGCACCCCAGAGTGCTGGCACGGCACCCCAGGCCCTGCACCCCTCTGGCCATGCTGTCCCCAGGTGGGCTGTCCTGGGTGGCCCAGCAGCAGCAGCCGGCCAAGCTCAGCACACAGTGCCTGACACATCCATCCCTGCTTTGCTGGGGGTTAAAAACCCGCACAGTGGCCGTGCTGGGAGTTCACCCCGATGGGATTTTCCCCCCTGGAAGGCGTTGGTGGCAGCGGGGACACAGTGAGCTGCGGTGACACCGGGCTGGCGCGGTGGCACGGCCGCAGCAGCCCCGGCGTGACGGGCGCTCACGGAGACATTTTAGCGCCGTTTCCATAAACTGACAGTGACAATGTTTAGTTTCATTTTAACACGGTGCTTTTCCTGCCACTGACACGGCAGTCGCAGTGTAGTGACAAGTTGAAGGCTGATACAAAAGAAGTGGGAAACAACGTAATTATAAAGCAGTCACACAGAGCCAGAATTCCAAATTTTGTCTGTCACTGGATGTGGCGGATATTGTGGCTTATTTTTGCTTTCTGGGATCTTAGTTTCAGTAGGAGTTTTAGCTCCTGTGCTGTAACTTGGCAGCAGGCTCAGTCAGACAGACAGGATTGAAGGATACTGGGATTTCTTCTGTAAAAATATTTTATGTTTTTTTCTGCCTCTTGCTTGGGATATTGCTTTGTTTCTAAGTACAGAATTCGGAACAAATCATAGTAAAACGGGGGCATTGGCTTTAAATGGCCAGAGGGCAGGGGTAGGTGGGAGATCAGGGAGAAATCCTTCCCTGGGAGGATGGGCAGGCCCTGACACAGGGTGCCCAGGGAATCTGTGGCTGCTCTTGGATCCGTGGAAGTGCCCAAGGCCAGGCTGGCTGGGATAGTGGAAATGGTCTCCGGCAGGGGGGTGGAATGGGATGAGCTTTAAGCTCCCTTCCAACCCAAACCATTCTGTGATTCCAAGAGTAGGGATGTTTAGCTCTGGTGATCTGAGCTGATGCTAAAAGGAGGAAGTCAGAAATTAAGGTGACTATTATTGGATTTTTTAAACTGGATGTGTGGAATCTCAGTTTGGATCTGTTGGAATCAATTCACCTGTCAGAAGGCTCGAGGCTTCCCTTTCCATGAAAGCTCACACCTTGGGGCGGATGTTAAAGAGCTGAAATGTGGGGTGTGGTTATTTCCAGTGCATATTTAGTTGTCCATAATCCTTCCCACCTCACTCCAGCAGCACGGGTGGCCCAGGGCACAGCAGAGCTGGGGCTGTCTGTGCGCTGCAGGGACAGCCAGGAGTGCTGGCACTGGGCTGCTGGGGGGGATGGAGCTGGTGCAGCCGGGTCAGAACTCATCCCCCTGGAGCAGGACAGCAACAAGGACATGAGTGCTGCAGATCCTAGAAAGTCTGGGAGTTTGCAGCAAATTCCACTTCAGTTTTGTGTGATTCAGAGAGCTGGAGAGTTCAGGTCTGAGGGCATGGTACTGACTTGTGACTCACGAGTCCAAGGGGACGTTTCCTCTGAACTTACTCTGTGTTTGGGGAGGAGAACTTGCTGAGTTCTCGCTCAGAGAAGTCTGGAATGGTTTTGAGTCACTCCAGCTGATTCATCGTGCCTGTCTGGGATCTAACCCTTCTCATATGCACAGCAGCTCCTGGGCTCCTGCTTAATGCTTGTTATAAAACTGCTCATGCAATTAAGCACTTCATTAAAATTACAGGAGGGGGACAGTCCTGGTGATGCAGTGAAGTGTCGTTGTCTGTATCTAACGCACATGGACAATTGTGTGATCACTCACCAGCCTTAAACGTGGTGAGGTTTGGGTAAGGTTTGTGTGTACACTGCGAGAAAACTTTGAACCTGAAAGGATTTGGTTCCCTGTGTTGCTTTATTGTGTGCCTGCAGTGACCTGGTGCGGGGCTGCAGGAAGGAACACACCTGTAGGTAGGTGAGGTTTAGGGTCTCTCCTATCCCAAGCCTTTCTGTGGTTCTGTGAATTGGTGTGACAATTGGGGTAGTTGTCAGAGTGATACAGGACAGAACATGCCAGAACTGCCAGAGTGCCTCATTAGCGCTCTGGTTTTCACACAAGGCTCCTGAATCAGTCCCAAACAAATCTCTCCGGTCTGTGGGCTTTGTTACCACTCCCTGCTGGCTGGGGCTCAGCTCTGATAAAAATAAAATTGAATGTACACTGTGTGCACTCTGGGGGAGGATCCTGTGAGTGCCAACGGAAACATTGTCTGTTCGGATGTGAAGAAACACAGCATTTGCTACTGAGGAGTGAAAATAGAATTTTCCCAAATTACACGAAAAGAAGAAATTANTTTTCCCAAATTACACAAAAAGAAGAAATTATAAACCAAATGGCATCACTGTTGGGCTTAACGTGGTGTGGGACAGACCTACTCAAACTGTCTTTGCACACTAAATGTCCTCAGCAGCGTGGCCTCTAGGATTGAGGGTTTTTAGAGGATTCACTGTTAATTTGATGAAAGCACTTAGCCCAGTGTTTTGGGAAAAGCTGGGTTGGCTGCCCTTAGTAAAAATGGAAGTATCTCTTCATTGTCACTGTATTACAGCAGGTGAAAAACCAAAAAAGGGGCCAGATGATTCTTTACAATTTCCTTGCTATTTTCAAGAGGTGCTGCACAAGGAGTTGCAGAAAGAGCTCACCATGTTCCCTCAGTTGGCTGTCCCAAGGTGGTGAGTGCCTTCTGTCAGGACGCAGCAGGTGACAATCATGCAAGGAGCAAGGGCTCTCCAGCCCAGCCCTGGAGCAGCAGAGTCCTCTCCAGGCAGGGCACTGGTGAACATGTTCTCAGGGAATGTCACAGTTACCATTTCCCTGTGTTGCCTACACTTAGGAGATTTAGGGCATCTTCAGGAGCGTACTCACCTGTGGAGAAGGATGCCAGATGAGTTTGGCTCAGCCACTGTGTTGTTATAAAATAACTTTTTGGCTGAAGTATCTGAAAAACCCCAAAGGATCACCGAGGGGTCGCCTGTGGTAGCAAGGGGGGGGATCATTGTTCTGTTTGGCTTTGGAGCCCCAGTGGCTGCTGTGCAGGACAGGGATGATGTGGTGGGTGATCCAGGGCCTCCCTGGAAGCTCAGGGTTCCCCTGCCATTGATCACACCTCGGGTTTCTCAGAGTGGAATCATTGAACAGGTGTCTTGGGAAGGTGCCCGTGTCAAGAGATCTTTACACGCCTCAGCTGCAGGAGCCAAAGCTTGGAGGTGCTTTTCTCTGCTCCTCAGGGGATCTCTGTGTCTGGCATTTGATTGCAAGGTCAGGAAGGTTGAGATGCAAACCCTTTGCTTCGCTTTACCCTTCCCTTCCCCTCTGGAGTGTTAAAGGTCATCGTTGTGGTCTGGAGCTCCCTCCCGAGGGGCAGCTCCTCTCTCTGCTCTCTGTGACCAGGGACAGCACCTGAGGGAAGGGCTGGAGCTGTGTCAGGGGTGGGTTTAGGCTGGATATCAGGAGAAGGTGCTTCCCCTTTGGTGAAGGGTGCTGGACACTGCCCAGACTCCCCAGGGAATGGGCACAGCCCATGGGCACAGCTCTGGCTGCCAGAGCTCCAGGAGTGTTTGGACGGTGCTCCCAGGGACAGGGTGGGACTGTTGGGGTGTCTGTGCAAGGCAGGGAGTTGGACTGGGTGATCCCTGTACATCCCTCCCAGTTCAGGGTATTCTGATTCTCTGTGCAGGATTTTATTGTCATTGTCTAGGGGAGAATACACACATGCCAGTTGGCAGGCTTTGAAAAAAAAAAGGCAAAACCCAGCTGCTCCTGAGTGTGAAACCACTATCCTATGACCCCATCTCTCCTAAACTGTTGCACTGTTGTTCTCCACAGATGATAAATCCCCAAGGTAGGAAGTCACTCTTTGCTCCTTTCAAATCCAGACCTCTCTAGATCTCTGAAATACTCAAGGAGTCCACACTGTAGGTCACATCAATCTGAAGCCAGTGTGTTTTTCTACCAGTGTAGTTAATCAGGAACTGGTTATTTCCCAGTCCTCTGCCTGCAAATGCATTCCACGGGCACTCAGTTGCTTTTGGACAGCTGAGGAGTGAGTAATAGCATGGGAGTTCTTGCGTCAGAATAATGAGGGGAAAATGGATGAGAGGTTCACAGAATGCAGGAAAATGTTCTTTTGAACACAGTGGTCCCAATCCTGGAATGTGCTGAGAGTGTCCTGAGCTCGCTCTGACCTTAGGAGCATTGGGAGGCTCAACAAAACACCGAGCAGCCTTTGGATTTGGGGCTCGCTAAACATTTGTCACTTGAAAGTTTGGTTTTATAGAAGCTACCCGTTTCCACGTTATTTATTCTGCTGATTGGCTTCTCCGGATTGCTTTTGCTCTGGACAAATAAGTGACAAATCTTGGAAGAGGCAAACTCGCCAAATTTAAACAGTCAGGGTTCCATAGACCAAAGCTAATATTGGCTGAAGTGGGGTCGTGCTGTCGTGTGATGAATCCCCACATCAGGGCAGCCCCGGGAGAGCGGGGTTTGTGTCGGTGCCACCTGGGGCACTGCTGGCAGGAGCAGGCTGAGGGGGGTCTGAGCCCCCCTGGCCCCAGGGTCCCGCTGCAAGGAGGAGACAAATCCCCCTGGTGCCCCTGGCACGGCAGGGTTTGGGGCTCCCTGCCTGAGGGGTGCTGCTGCGGGACCCGGGACAGCCGAGCCCTGTGGTGCCGTGGGTCAGGCTGGCCCCGTTCAGCACCAGATAAAGGGGCTGTCTGCAGAGTAATGAGCTCCTGAGAGCCCTTGGCTGCCGGCTCCGGGAGCGTTTCCTGGATTACAGAACCACTGAAGCATTTATGTTGGAAAAGCCCTCCAAGAGCATCGGTCCAAGCTGTGACCTCACCTCATCAACCAGCCCAGAGCGCCGAGTGCCACATCCAGTCATTCCCTGAGCACTGGGTTCCTCTGGAATCCCTGCTGTTGTGTGGAAGCAGCTGCTGTAGCACAGCTCGTCGCTGTCCTTTGTCCCTTTTTCACCCAGCGCTCGCTCTGCACACGAGCTGTACTTTCTCTCAACCCTGCCTGAAACCGGGCAGGTTTGAGGTGAACCTGGTAAGGTCATTTATCCCTCCCTGCCACGGCAGCAGCAGTGCCCGTGCGTTTACTGAACGCTTTGCCTGCCAGCTCTGACCGATGGTTGTTCCCTCTCGTGGATCTCGTGTGATGGAGCATCCCCAACTTTTCCTGACATCTTGCTCAGTTGTTTTGCTGTTCTGCCGTTGTTGCAGCTGATTCCGGGCATTGTTTGCTGTGTGGAATTGGAGTTACTGTTTCTTTCTTCATCGGTGCTTTATCATGCTGCGGTTCCTGTACACTTTGTGTAACTTTTTTTCTCACAGCTGAAGACGGATTGCACTGCCCAGCCTGGGCTGGGTTGGAATGAGGGGTTTGGGGAGGGGAGGTGGTGCTTGCGAGGCCATTGATCCCATCTTTATAACTTTGCCCTTTTAGCTGGGAGCAGATGATTTGCACGGGGGTTGGAGATTTGCGCAGGCAGAATCCGAAGGACCAAACTTTACATAAACCATTTATACTAAATGCTGGGAATGCTGGCCACATAAATCACCTACAGTATCTATTACAAATTTATCACTTTATCAGTATCGTCTGTGGTAGGAGTGGTCCAAACAGGTGGGGAAGTGAACCGTACTTCAGAAGTTTAGCCTGCTCGGAAATTAATTATTCAGGACACACAGAGCCTGGCCCCTTCAATGTATAGTAATTCTTTCCAGCCAGCATCCAGGCCTCCAACTTCAGCTCAATAATAAATAGGAAAAGTCTCAGGTGAAGCCAGTATTTCAGAGTAATTAATCATCTTCCCCTCACAGTCCCTCCACCTCTCTCTTGGTTTCCTTTAACGAGGGAATTTCAGTAATAAATCTTTAATGATATATGTTAAGAATCCTTCATTAATTCTTGTCCACTTATTCCTCTTTTTTGGGTGCCTTTATGTTGTATGTGGGGAAGTTCAAAGGGATGTACAAAAAAACCCCAAAACAAAACAGTTAAATTTGGCACAGTCTCTAAAAGGATGTTTTGGGTGTCGAGTGTCAAGCGTTCACTTGGTAATCGGACTTGTTGGTTAACACCAGTTGTATTGTCATAGTAATCGGGTCCCGAGTCACGGCAGGATTACAAAGGAGAAGGGAGAGAGGTTTGTCTGCCGCTGGTTCCGGGGCAGTGGTGCGGATCCTGGCGTGCGTGGGGCAGGCAGAGCCCCGTGGGGCGCGGCGGTGCCCGCACAGCCCCGGCCCCGCGTGTGCGGAGCCCGGCAGCGAGCGGCCGTCAGCGCTATGCGATGTGACAGGGACAGCTGTGACAGATCCGTGCTGACACGCTTCCATAGCGCGGCCGTGGCTGCGGGTGACGGCTGTCCTTCCCTGCAGGACAGCACAACGACGCGCGGATGAACCTGGCCATCGCCCTGACCGCCGCCCGCTACGGCGCTGCCACCGCCAATTACACCGAGGTGCGGCACCTGCTCAAGAGCCCCGACACCGGCAGCGGGCGGCAGCGCGTCTGCGGGGTGCGCTGCAGGGACGTCATCACCGGTGAGTGTGGGGTACAGGGGTCTGTGGGGTCTGTGGGTGTATGGGGTCTGTGGGGTCTGCGGGGTGCGCTGCAGGGACGTCATCACCGGTCAGTGTGGGCTACAGGGGTGTATGGGGTCTGTGGAGTCTGCGAGGTGTGGGGTACATGGGGTCTGTGGGGTGTGCTGCAGGGATGTGATTACAGGTGAGTGTGGGGTCTGTGGGGTGTATGAGGTCTGTGGGGTACATGGGGTGTATGGCGTCTGTGGGGTGCTCTGCAGGGATGTGATTACAGGTGAGTGTGGGGTCTGTGGGGTGTATGAGGTCTGTGGGGTACATGGGGTGTATGGGGGCTGTGGGGTGCTCTGCAGGGATGTGATTACAGGTGAGCGTGGGGTCTGTGGGGTATAGGGGTCTGCAGGGTGTGGGGTACGTGGGGTCTGCAGGGTGTGCTGCAGGGATGTGATTACAGGTGAGTGTGGGGTGTGGGATGCATGGGGTGTGCAGGGTGTGCACTGCAGGGGACAGTGACACTCTGGGATAACCCAGGAGGGTGGAGCGGGGCCACTGCCATCGGCAAACAGCCCTGAACCCACACAGGAGCCATCTTCCTGTGCCGTGCCATTAGTGTCACTCAGCTTCCATTTCTGTCACATTTCTCACTCAAACCCCAGTGTTTTGGCAGGCCAGACTGAGCTTTCCATCCCAGCCCTTCTGTCAAGCAAAGATGACATTGTAAAAGGCTCCGTGCTGTACAGTAGTAATCCCATTTACTGACTCTGTGGGCTGAGACTGAAATCTCTCTTCTTGAGAGGCAGATTTCAGCTGAGCAACTTCCACCCCGCCTGCCTCTCTCCTGCCCTCACAGATAAGCTGGAATTCCACTCTGAAACATTTTCTCTCAAATCTGGCGTTGGGTGCACACTTAGTTACTTTTTAGAACCCATCCCAGCTGTTGTGTTCAGACACGCAGGGTACACTTTACGGTAGGCTGACTTCACAGAGAGATGAATAACAAAGAGCGTCGGCGAGCAGGAAACAAATGGCGTCTGTGATTGATACTGTTTTCTTTCACAGGGAAGGAGTTCGATGTCAGAGCCAAGTGTGTTATCAATGCCACGGGACCCTTCACAGACTCAGTCCGCAAAATGGATGATCAGGAGGTGCCCAACATCTGTCAGCCCAGCGCAGGCGTGCACATCGTGATGCCTGGTTATTACAGGTGAGGCACGGGGAGCCTGCTGCCCGTGTAACACCATTTGTAATCTCTGCTGCTGCTGCATAAATCAGCTGGGGGGGACGCACCGCTGGCTGTGCAGCACCTCGGAGTGCACAGTGTGGTTCTGACTCTTTATTTGTGGTTTTTAAAGAGGATCCTGGCGCTGTGCCGGCGAGAAGAACAATTTCATCTGTTCGGAGCAGGCTGAGGCTGTGTAGCTTTTAGTTAGAGCTCCCCAAGGCAGGGCTCTGCTGAAGCAGAAGGCGTTTAGGCAGCACATCCCCAGGCTTGTGAAAGCACCTGTTTCAATGATGCCTTTGAGCTGAGTGTGCTGCTGCTTGGTCACCCCCTCAGGGAAACAAGGAGCGTGTAAAACCTTCCAGAGAAGGCTGCACCTTCATACAGGATCTCTTGTCCTGTTAAATCATGGAATCGCAGAGCGCTCTGGGTTGGAAGGGTCTTTAAAGATCATCTTGTTCCCCTGCCTGCCTTTACATCTGAAACTCCCTGTGCAGTGACTGTGCCGGGATGTGGCTCTGCTCAGAGGAAACGGGAGTGCAGAAGCACAGAATAAGTGATGGGATGGGCAGGGTAATCAGTAATACTAATTACTGTCACAGGCAGTAGAAGTAGCTCAGGGTAACACAGCCACGTTTGCTGTGGCCTCAAGCCCAGGGGGGGTTTTGGTGGACAGGACGTGCCCTCCTTGTTCCAGGAGAGGTTCCTGTGGCCCTCTGCTCCCTGCAGTCTCCTGCTCCTCTCCCTGTTTGCTGTGCAAAGCCAAATCCCCTTCTCCCGAGCCAGCCTTGTCAGTCGGAACTCAAATATTACCTTTGGTTCCTGAAGTCATTAGCATCCTAATGGAAATTCCCCTTTATGGACTTAGCCCGGTTGTGTTGATACAGTGCCCTTGCAGTAATGCCTTCCACAGCCCCCTCAGAATGGGAATTCAGCCCTCCAGAGCACCAGGGGGTGTTTCTGCCAGAGCTGTCCCAACAGGACACCACCACACACTGTAAAATTGGGGCATTTTTGGCCTGGTGTAAAATCACCCCTGCATTCTCTTCTGGTCTTTTTTTTTTTTCATTTTTGTATCTTTCTCCATGAAAAAATGGTAAAATGACCTGATAGCTGCTTTAAAGTACTAAAAATGTGGAGAAATGGGCTGTAATCCCAGTTTCCTCATATGCCAGGAGAAGGATGGGTGTGATTAGCTTTATGGCCCTACACAAAAACATGGAAAGCTTTAAAACCTGGACTCACTTGGTAAATTCGAAGTAGAAGATGGCTGGATACGCTTGAGAGCTCTGATTTATTTGTTCGGTAATAACCCAATAATTTTAATTGGAAATGTGGAGAATTCTCGTTCCCCATGTTCCCCGGTGTATGTCAGCATGTGGGCATTACTTTCCTTGGAAAACAGTATCTGCCCACACACTGCCTCCACGGCACAGCTGATAAGATAAAACTGCACTGAATTTCCTTGGGGTGGGATAGCTGAGAGCAGGGAACTGTCTGCTAAATAGAAAACACTCGTGGGATTTAATCTTGGTGGTATCAGGCCTTCCTTCTCCTGGTGCCAAGGAACACTGCTCAGCACAGGAAGGTTGGCATTTCACCGTCTCCACGTGTGCCCTGGGAATGTGTTACAGGATTTTGGCCCGTAGTCACACAAACGATTTTTTTTTTTTTAACATCTAGAGGGTTTTAGTTATAAATACAGTCAGGATTTTGTAAAACTAATGCTAACCTAATGTATTCACTCTCCATGGGTTTCTTACTCACTGATGTCCTTCATTAGTAGTCCCAGAATTTCTCCCCTCATTAATCAGGCTTCCTGCCTGGACTGTGTCTGTGAAGGCAAGGCTTTTTCCTCTCCCTTCTGACCAATTTCAGATGTTTCTGGAATTTTCCTCTCTGCTCTGCATTCCACATTCCAGGTAAACTGGCCTGTTGCACCTTGCTTCTTCTCCATGGAGAGTCACTTTTTATCGTTCTTTAACTGCATTTGTGGTGCTTTGGTCAAATGCTTCTCCAGGTGGAGACTTTCCATGGATCCAAGACCTTCCATGGATCTCCCAGACCTTTGACCTTTATGTTTCTCTGCAAAGGCAATGCTTTATGCCTCATGTTGGAGTTTCCCATCCTGAATTTGCCCATTTTAGCCATCTTTAAAGAGAAATCTCGCCATAACTACATCGTTCTTACCTCCTTCTCCCATCCGTGGTGGAATTGTAGGAATTCCTGCCTCGTAAAACCACGTTGTTCCAGAGGTAACGCTGTTGTGCAGCAGCATGACTCCTGGGGCCTCGGGAAGGCCAGTATTTGGGTGTTAAGATGCTTCTTTCTGATGCAAAACACCTTATTTTGCATTTGTTTGGGTGGTTCTTTAGTTATTTAAATAAGCTGGAACAAGCATGGCAAAGGGCACGGAGAGAGAGCTTCCCAGGGTAGCTGGTATCAGTGATTTCAGTAAATAATTGGCATATGGAAAACAGTTTCAGCCTTTCTCAGCACTTGCTGTGAAGTCTAAAACACTTCAGTCCAGAGGTGCTGTGGGAAAACTTAGTTTGAAGTCTTTGCTTGTTGTTCCTTCCTTCTTTTGAACAGTTTTTATGAAATCGCATCAAAAAAATTTCATACATTGAAGAAAATGTCTATGAAGTTTCTGAATTCTGGTACTGTATATTAAACCTCTGATTTCCTCTGTCTCTAAATCAACAGCTTTTTCATTTTAAAAAGTAATCATTTGTCTGAGGTGATTTACCTTTCCCAAACCTGTGTTGACTTCCCCTATTAGATTGTACCTTTGCCACCATATGCCTAAGCTGTCTATAAATATCAGCTAAAATGGGTCTAATATACATGCTAGCTATGAAATTCTCAGCCTCTCTCCCAGCCTTGCCAGATATTGCCAACTTCCCTTCAGCAATCACTTCAGACTTCCTAAAAATGCAATTTGCAGCGATCCAGCTTGAATAGGGAAGTCCCACCCAAGCAGGTCTTTGCCTTCAGACACTGCTTTAGGGTTTGGGTCCATTGAATAATTCCCCTCTGAAGTCCCTAACTGCCGCCTAAATCTGCATCTCTTGCCCTCCTTGCTGTGCTTCTGTATCTCAGGAGCAGGGGCACAGCTGAGGAGCCCTGAGCTGACTGCACACCTTTGTAAAGGGAGTTGCAGCCCCTTCAATGAAAGTCAGCATCAGTCCTTGAAGTAAAAATGATCAAAAAAAGGGGAAGTTCAGTGTTTTCTTACATAAAAGCTGTTTACTTTGAAGTGTTTGTAAAAGCCTTCTGTTTTCTGAAACGCTAGCAGAGCTTTTTAATAAGCCATGAGGAGGTAGTGGGTCTGGGCCTGTGGACACCTTTCTTACATTACACCAGAAAAACCTGACACACGAATTAAAATCTTCCATCCAAAGCAGTTTTTCGTCCTCTGAATCATTCTGTTGTAGCACTGGCAGAAGTAATGAATAATGCCTGAATAGCAGCAGCCACCAAGTCTCTTTTGCCTTTTTTCCTCAAAGCACAGTTCCCCGTTCAGGGCCACAGAGCTGGAAGCACTCAGAGCACGTTCCTTGGTCCAAATCCCTCGGGAGCCTGTGGGTGTTCCTTCCTGCTGAAGTGGCAGGTGGTGACAAACTCAGGCTTAGTGTCACTGGGAGGATATTCCTTAAATGTCTTCATTTCTCTACTTTGTTCTCCTTTTCCTCTCAGTCACCACCCCTCACCCCTCCTGCTCCACCTTCACTGTGGAGGCAGATTGGAGGAATCACTGCGATTTTATGGCATTAAAACATCCACGGGGCTTGTTTCCCCAAACTTCTGGGACAGCATGTCTTGGCCACATGTGAAACCCATTATTTGTTCATTAATTAACTCCTTTACCTGAGAGCAGGTGTTGTGTCCCAGTCCTTACCTGGGTGCTGGGGGTGCAGGGACAGACCCCGGGTGTCACCGCCCCGTTCCCGTTCTGAGCCAGGCCCTCCTCTCTTCCAGCCCTGACAACATGGGGCTGCTGGACCCGGCCACCAGCGATGGCAGAGTCATCTTCTTCCTGCCCTGGGAGAAGATGACCATCGCAGGGACCACGGACAGCCCCACGGATGTCACCTCACACCCCATCCCCACCGAGGAGGACATCAACTTCATCCTCAGCGAAGTGCGCAACTACCTGGGCGCCGACGTGGAAGGTAACCCCGGGGAACCCTGCCCTGGGGAGGGCTGGGGGCATTCCAGCCTGGGGAACTGCTGCTGCCCGGAGCTTCTGTGTGACTGGCAGTGTGGCTGTTGTGATCTGGGTGTCTGGAACCCCTCAGCAGGAGCTGTGCACTGCTGCTGCTCCACGTCGCCCGGTCCCAGCACCGCTGTCATTGTCACCACTAACACATGTCCCCAGGGGCCACAGCCACTCGTTTTTTGGGCACCTCCACCACTGCCCTGGGCAGCCATCTTTCCTCCAGACTGATGGTTTGGTTTGTTTCAATTATTCTGCTGCAGCGTTAAAATAAATCTGAAAGGCACTCAGGCAGGAACATTGTAACATACTTCACAGGTTTAGGAAAAGCTGCTGTCTGGAGATGGGAAATGCTCGATTCCTTGTTTCCTGAAGTGCAGAGTTGATGTCTGCATGTTGTATGAAGTTCTGAAAGTGTCCAGGGAAGCTCCTGTTGAGTGTCTGGAGCAGCAGTTGGTGTTGGAAGTGCAGGAGACCAGGGAGGGAGATGGGAATGTGAATAGGACAGAGATTAGATGGGATATTGGGAAGAAATCCTCCCCTGGCAGGGTGAGCAGGCCCTGGCACAGGGTGCCCAGAGCAGCTGTGGCTGCCCCTGGATCCCTGGCAGTGTCCCAGGCCAGGCTGGACAGGACTTGGAGCAGCCTGGGGCAGTGGGAGGTGTCCCTGCCACGGCAGGGCTGGGATGGGATGAGCTGTAAGGTCTGTCCCAAGCCAGGCCATTCCATGGTTTCCCAGGCATTTTCCAGCAGCACCTTCGGAGCTGTTCAGTGCCTCTGGCTCAGCCCAGCTGGGCCTGTGCTGGTTTTCCTGTGCAATTACAGTTTATAGATGGCTGGAGCTGAAATAACAACGGCACTGCCCATATCACCCCTCCACAGCCCTGCCTGTGCTGCCAGAGCCCGTGCCAGGGTTATCAACTTCCACAGGCTTGGACACCTTCCAGCTGCTTAATTACAGCGTCACGCGTGCTGCTTTCTGTAGTTTCATTAGTTTATAACCCTAATACAGGATCTTGTGTCTGTGATTAGCACTTCATTTTGGCAGGTTAAACACGCTGGCGGAGCACCATTGATTTTGGAAATCTATTCCCTGTTCTTTGGGGGATGTTTTTTACACCCTTTTAGTGATTTTTCAATTATCGGTCATTTGAAAGTTGTACTAAAAACATGTTCCAAAGACTTGAGTATAAAGCAAATTGGTGACTGCACTTAGGGTGAAGGCTGGGGATAAAGATGACTTGTCAAGAGGGGATCTTGGAACAATAACCTTCACACTAGAGGAAAAGCTTAGAAGGTCTGAAAGGAAATGTTATACTTACGTAACAAACTCTATTTTGGTTTATAAAATGTAATGTAAGGACTGTTCAGATCCATTGGGAAGAATTTTCATGGGAAGGGGTTTCTGGCTGGAGCTGCCCAGGGAGGTTTGGAGTTCCCATTCCTGGAGCTGTCCAGGGAACACTTGGAGGTGGCACTCAGTGCTCTGGGCTGGTGACAAGGTGGGCGTTGGTACAAGTTGGCCTCATGGCCCGGGAGGGTTTTTCCAGCATCAGTGACTCTGGGATTCCATAGCCCAGCTTGTCCCCGGGCTCTGGGGGCTCTCCCCAGCTCTGGGGGCTGCTCGGGGCTGAGCAGGGTGTGGAGCAGCCCTGGGCTGGGGCTGGCCCTGCCTCAGCGTGGCTCTGCACAGTGAGAAGAGGAGACGTGCTGGCAGCCTGGAGTGGCATCCGGCCCCTGGTGACCAACCCTGACTCCAAGGACACGCAGTCCCTGTCCCGGAACCACGTGGTGACCGTCAGTGACAGTGGCCTCATCACCATCGCAGGTATGGGACTCCTTGGAGCTGCACCTCTGCTGGCCTTCCCCAGGCTACTTCAACAAAACTCCTGTTCCATGCTAATTCTCCAGCCCCTGTAAACAGAAACTGCCTGTCAGTGGCAGCAGGACTGGCTTGGAGCAAGCCTGGCAGGAATGATGTGATACATGAAATACACAGATATGTCTGTCGTGTGTAACTGTCACGATAGGGCATGAAATAAAGGTGCTTGACTCCAGTCAGGAGGCAGCAGAAATCAGAAGGTTTATTTACAACACATTTGGCCTTTTTACAACACGCTGTGCTAAGAGGGCACATTATTGGTCCATAGGACTGACACCTCTCCATTGGCTCAGGAACAGAAACAGCAACAACACCTGTTGTTATGGGAAAGGAATATTGGTTACACAAGGTTGTTTTGGGAAAAAAGAAAAACTTCCCAAGGTTAGTTTTCCTTGGGAAGAGCTAACAATTCTCAGGTCCAGAAAATATCGGCTCCACATGTAAAAAGTGTTGTTCCTGCTGCTTTCCCCAAATAAGGAGGTGGGTGTGTGTTCCCCCAGGTGGGAAGTGGACGACGTACCGGGCCATGGCCCGGGACACCATCGACACGGCCATCCGTGAGCACAACCTGAAGGCAGGCTCCTGTCAAACCATGGGGCTGCAGCTCGAGGGGGCTCAGGACTGGAGCCCCACGCTCTACATCAGACTGGTCCAGGACTACGGCCTGGAAAGTGAGGTGAGCCCTGGGTTCCTGTGCTGGAGGGGTTTGGGCTTCCCCTCAATCAGACACCAGCAGAGCTTGGGCAAAGGTCTGGTGAGCCCAGTCAGAGCTGGGGCAGACAGAGTTGTAACAGAAATAAAGTTAGTAATTGTTCTCATCTTTCCCCTTTTTCCTTCCTCCTAAACTTGACTGTTTCCTGCTTAAAAACGCTCTGACTTGCCATAGCCTGCCATGCCTGGAGCCCCCCAGGAGCCGTGCCCCAGCCATGATCACGGTGTGGCCGAGGGCTGGTGGCACAGACACAGCAGGGCACTGCTGCTCCAACCTCCTCCACACACAGGGTTTCCTCCCACGCTGTCACACTCCAGCACCCTTGGCAGCCTGTTGTTATTGGGGGTGAGGGAATGGCCAAGTGTCTTTCATGTGCTTTCCCAGCGTCCTGCGTTTGTTTTCCTCCCCACAGGTGGCTCAGCACCTGGCTTCCACCTACGGGGGCAAGGCTTTTGAGGTGGCCAAAATAGCCCAGGTGACAGGGAAGAGGTGGCCCATTGTTGGGAAACGTCTGGTGTCTGAATTCCCTTACATTGAAGCTGAGGTACGTGGGGAAACCGTGTCACCTGCTGGATTCTGCCCTAGGGTCGTGGCTCTGTGAAACATCTCCTTGAGCCCTTCCCTTTGGGCAGGCCAAGATTTCTTCTGTGCCTGTACCTGGAGCACACTTTATGTATCAATATATATTGATAGATAAATATTAATATTTAAATATATATTTATGCATAATCAAGCATTTATATAGCACCTGTTTTTTACTTCATGTACAATCACTGGATCCCGGGTGGATTCTGTAAAACGCTCCGAGGAAAGGGGAGCTTTCCCAGCCGCATTCCCGGGGTTTGGCAGGTGCTAAAGCTGCTTTGTCCTGCCGCTGTGTGTGTTTGACTGCCCTGCCCCCGGCAGGTGGTGTACGGGGTGAAGGAGTACGCCCGCACCGCCGTGGACATCATCTCCCGCCGCACCCGCCTGGCCTTCCTCAACGTGCAGGCCGCCCACGAGGCGCTGCCCAGGATCGTGGACATCATGGGCAAGGAGCTCAACTGGTGTGAGCAGAAGAAGAAGGTACAAAGGGCCCTTTTTCAGGCGGGGCTGGTTTGTTCTGCTTGGGGAGTTTCCGTGTTAACCATCTCGGCTGAATAGAAAACTACAAGTGATGTTTTATTCCCGGGAGAATGAGTCACTCGGAGCAGTTCTGAAGTTCTGAAGACTTTATCAAATGGCTGTGAAGTGTGTTGGGACGGCCAGGGGCTGGAGGGGAAGGGGAAGGTCTGTATCCTGTTGCTCCCCAGCCTTAGGATGAAAGCAGGCTTGGCATTGCTGTCCCATTCCTGTCAGTTATTTTGCTTCACTGACACTTTTCAACAGATCTGCCTCAGCAAAGGAAGCTCCTGGAACCATAAAGAACCTGCCTGGTGTTGAGCTCCCTGATTTTTTTCCTGATTTTGGACAGCTGGGTGGATCATCACACTAAGATATCAAGTGGGAGAGAAATGACATATTGTAGGCTTGGCCTAAAAAGGCCATTTCTTCCTGAAAGGAGCAGACAGACTGTGTGTGACTGAAGGTGTGGATGATCCTGAAGGCATTTACACAGAAATTAGAAGTCTTTACTAGCCTGGATACCTTTTTCCAAGAGTAAAAAGTGCCTAAGTTTAGCTTTTGGGTACTTTTCAGCTGCCATCTGCTTGATTTTGGGACCTTAGAAAAGTACTGGTTAAGTGGAAGGACCTAATAATAAAGTATAAAAAATAAATACTTGGGTAAGAACTTGCTCAGATACTCAGCGTTGTGTTTTCATTGTAGGAAGAGCTTGAATCCGCCAAAACATTTCTGTACTACGAAATGGGCTACAAAGTGAAAACAGACCAGTTAACAGACAGCTCGGAGATCAGCCTAGTGCCTTCAGACATCGAGAGGTGAGTGGGGCAGCAGAGCTGTGCCCTGCTGTGCCCTGCCGCCCCCAGGCAGCCCTCACTGCCAGCCCCTCCCCGGCAGGTACAAGAAGCGGTTCCACATGTTTGACAAGGACAAGAAGGGCTTCATCACCATCGTGGACGTGCAGCGTGTGCTGCAGGTGAGCTGCCCTGGGCTCCTGCCCCCCCTGGGAGGGATCCCTGTGGGCCCCGGGGGTGCTGAGCCCCCTCTGCTGTGCTCCTGCCCCCCTGGGAGGGATCCCTGTGGGCACAGAGGGTGCTGAGCCCCCTCTGCTGTGCTCCTGCCCCCCTGGGAGGGATCCCTGTGGGGCCCGGGGGTGCTGAGCCCCCTCTGCTGTGCTCCTGCCCCCCGGGGAGGGATCCCTGTGGGGCCCGGGGGTGCTGAGCCCCCTCTGCTGTGCTCCTGCCTCCCCTGGGGAGGGATCCCTGTGGGCACAGAGGGTGCTGAGCCCCCTCTGCTGTGTCCCTGCCTCCCCAGGGAGGGATCCCTGTGGGCCCCGGGGGTGCTGAGCCCCCTCTGCCCTGTCTGTCCCCTGCAGAGCATCAGCGTGCAGATCGACGAGAACACGCTGCACGAGATCCTCAACGAGGTGGACCTCAACAAGAATGGGCAGGTGGAGCTCAACGAGTTCCTGCAGGTACTGCTGCTCTTGGCCCCGGGAAGGGCTGGGTTTAAACACCAAAAACACTGCCAGGGAGTTCTTGCCCTTGCCTGGGGCTGGGGTGGAGACCAGGGGACTCTTACCTGTGGTGTTGGGACGAGGGGAACGCAGAGCCAGCCTCAAGCAGCTTGGAAATCAGTTTGTGGGGTTTTTTTCCCAGTCAAACTCAAAAAAACTGGTCGAGTTTACAAAGTATGCCCCAGTCCAGACCTGAATTTGGCATTTTAAGCCCAGAAATGCCATTTAAATATATTTAAAATTATACAGGTGTCCATTGGAAGGTGCATGGCACAGTTGTGCACACTGACATTATCCACAGCTGTTAAGGGTTGTTACAAAAATGAGTAAATATATATATATATATATATACACAATA
>VZDJ01000019.1:586824-599324 GCA_008694505.1 Cyanoderma ruficeps | reverse complement strand
TGTGTCACAGCAATCTTTGTCCATCGATCTATTTGGAGTGAAGCAGGGTGTTAATGATGGCTTATCCTTTGTGGTGTAACAAGTACCTTTTACTAATCCAACACTGTAAAAATTTAAAAAAAAAAAAAAAGTCCCCCTTTTCTCCCCCCACCTTCCTGCCAGCCCCTAAAACAATCCCAGGCAGCGAGGGCAGTGTGTTGCTTGGGCTAAGGCTGGGCTGTTAGCTAAATTAAGCCATTGTGACTCAAAATCCTCCTTTAATAAGGTTCATGCTGTCTACAACTTCATCATTTTCTGCTGAATGATAATTACTTTATTCAATCATGTTCAAGGTTTTAGTGAAAGCTAGCATTGATTGATTAACTTCAATTACCATGCTTACATTTGCATAGATAAAAACTGCTTTTCAATTTGTGAGTGGCACGCTGGTGGAAACCCGGCGCTGGTATTTGCATTTCAATGTGGATAGTGAAGAATAAAGGTGGGAGAGAGGTCTGATCAGTGCTAAGCCCTTTCTGCTTCAGTGCTCGAGCATTTTTCCATAAACACTCCCGTTATGATGTTGGTTTGCTCGCGCGGCTCCGAGGGAAGCGGGAGCCTCCTGTTTACAAGGCTCCGCGACAATTCACCGGCGCGGGGCCGGCGGGGCTGGAACCGGAGCGCGGGTGGCGTCAGCAACCCGGGGAAGTTGTTGTGAACCGTCCAGGGAAGCCCTCCCACCACTGAAGGAGCTCAGGGTGTGAACAACCCGGGGAAGTTGTTGTGAACCGTCCAGGGAAGTCCTCCCTCCACCCAAGGAGCTCCGGGTGTCAACAACCCGGGGAAGTTGTTGTGACCCGTCCAGGGAAGTCCTCCCTCCACCGAGGGAGCTCAGGTGGCGTCAGCAACCCGGGGAAGTTGTTGTGAACAGCCCAGGGGAGTCCTCCCTCCACCCAAGAAGCTCAGGTGGTGTGACAACCCGGGGAAGTTGTTGTGAGCCGTCCGGGGAGGTCGTCTCTCTACCAAAGGAGCTCAGGTGGTGTCAACAACCCGGGGAAGTTGTTGTGATCCATCCAGGGAAGTCCTCCCTCCACCGAGGGAGCTCAGGTGGCGTCAGCAACCCGGGGAAGTTGTTGTGACCCATCCAGGGAAGTCCTCCCTCCACCGAAGGAGCTCGGGGTGTGTACGGCCGGTGCCAGCAGGCGCGGTGCCAGCCCCGGCCCCTGGGCAGCGGTGCTCGCCCCGGCTCTGATGCAAAGGCTGCAGAGATGAGCAGAGCGGGCACGGCCCCTGCTCTCCCCTCGCCCGGGGGATTTTCCTGCCGGAGTTCACTCCTGCCGCTGAGCCAGCGTCGTGCTCATCCAAAACCAGCCGCGAGCCACCTTCAGGCCGGGTTTGTGCCCAGCTGTCCCGTCGTCCGGCTGCTGTTCCCTCCCGCCTGTCACCAGGAATGAGCAGGGACACCCTTCCCTTGGCCCAGTGTGACAGCTCAGGCTCCTCCAGGGCTCACCCAGTGCTCCAGCCCTGCCCACGCTGCCCGCGGGCCTGGCAGAGCCCAGTGCCAGGGGAGCAGCTGCTGGTTAAAATCCAGGTGAAGACCTGTGCACAGCCCTCAGCTCAGAGCAGGGACAGGGACACGGGGCTTGGCAGGATTCCTGTCTCAGGCAGGACCAGCGGTTCCGTGCAGATCTTCAGAATCGGCCTTAAAAGTATTCCACAGGATCCCAGAATCATTTGGGTTGGAAGGAACCTTAAAACCCCTCTCGTTCCACCCCGTTCCACCAGGAGCTCATCCCATCCGCTCCCAGACCTGAGAGAGCTTTTGGCAGAAGGGCAGCTCAGGGCTTGCAGGTTTGGTTCGGTTTTCTCTTTATTTGATAGAAGAAAAGGAATTGATTTAGTGATTTCCCTTAGATTTTTCTCTGATTTATACCCAAACATAACAAAGCAATTTAAAAAATAAAAATAAAACAACTGAAAGATTAAACCACTTACTGCTCCTCCATTAAGCCCAAAGTGGAGAGTTCTTGGCAGGGGATGGACACAACATCGACACCAACCCTGTACTAAACTTCATCCCAGCAGCCCAAAGGAGTTTCTAAAACCTTTGCTTTGCTCAGGTAACTTTTCAAAGTGGCCTCCCTGCTCTGTGTCACAGCTCAGGAGGATTAAAAATATTTCAGACAGGAAAAGAGCCGAGCGAGGGAAACAGGCCTGGGGCTGCAGTTTGTGATTAACCCTCGTGGTGAAGGGGCTTGGACGGGGAGCTCTGGAACATTCCAAATGAACTCAGGAAAAAACCCTTCTTGTTTCCCTTAATTCCCCGCTCTGGGTGAGTGCCGGGCCTGTGGCGGGGCCTGGGGCAGGTGGTGGCAGCTGGACAGGGCCCTGCTGGTGCTGTTTGTCCCCTGGAATGTTTGCTTCCAGCCCCCCAGGGCGAGCAGACAGACAGAACTCCACGGTTCCTTACCACTTCACAATGGGAAGTCATCCGTTTGTTTTCCAGATCCTAATGCAAGGGTTGCCATAAGAACACAAATTATGTGTACATTTTAATGCATCTATGCTTCATAATTATGCATGGTTGTGTGCTGTTATAATTGACATAAAATATAAAACAGGTCAAAGAGCAGCTATTAAAACTATTTTTCATTTTGCTTCCTGACAGCTCCCGACATCAATGCCGACTGCATTTAATAGGACCATACAGGGAATGCAAAGATAGTTATATAATTTCAGCTGTATTAAAGCCTCCACAACTTGCAACCTAATTATTTCCTGCAGTGTCTTGTTGTGGGCTGCACGACTTTATTTGGAATGTGCTCGGTTTAAACAATCGGGCTACATTAAATTAGCATGAAAGGGGAAAATCATAAAACTTTTGGATGTATTTCATAGGGGGTCACTCTGTTAGGTTAAGAATTATCCCAGGAGCAATGATTTTCTGCCACTCGAGATAAAAAACAACGTTAGAATCGCGCTAATTCCATGCAGTTATTTTAATCACCGGAGTAAATTCTACCAAAGGGCCAAATTGTAGCTGTACCCACTCTCTGATCACAGAATGTCAGAGAGAATAAAAGGGAATTGAATAAAAGTTGATGAATTTATAAGATCATAGAAAACCCCAGGCTGGTTTGGGTTGAAGGGGCCCTTAGAGCCCATCCAGTGCCACCCCTGCCGTGGGCAGGGACAGGGGACACTGTCCCAGGCTGCTCCAAGCCCCGTCCAGCCTGGCCTGGATGTCCCTCCTCTTGGTCCCGGCTGTGGGAAGACCAACAACAGGGCCCAGACCACCTTGTTTCACTCCTTGCTGGTCATCCTCTCATTCTGGACTGGCTGAGGGCTCCCAGTCCTCTGTGGGAGGTGGGCTTTCCCTTGGAATCTGTGCCAGTCTGTATTTTTTAATAAATCCTTTTAAAATTCGGTCTGATGGGGACGCCTGATGTGGGCTGAGAGCTGCCCCCGGTGATTTTCACGTGGGCACTGCTGCCTCCTGCCCCCAGAGCCTCTGCCCATCCCATCGGAGCCAGCCAGGCCCAGACACAGCAGTGTCCCTGGGGTGGGTCACAGGGGACACCCACAGGGTCACCGAGTTCCCGTCCCTGCGCAGACACCCCAACGCTCCCCCCACGAGACCCTTCCCGGGGGTGGATCCTGGGGGTGCTGAGCTCGAGTCACCAGCGTGGGAGTTGTGCTGCGTGGGGAGGAGCAGCAGCCACCAGCACCATCCTGCAGAGGCTCTGGCTCTGCTGCACCCCCGGGGCTCAGTGGCTCAGTGCTGGGAGCACCTGATGGATCCTGGCACCCCCGTGCCCCACCAGCCCGGGCCGGGCAGAGATGAGATATTCCAGGAGGCTGGTAATGGCCTGGAGACGCCCTTTCCGTTCTAGGTGGCTGCCTCGGGTGCAGCTCGGGGGTGGAGGCTGAAAGTGATTGCCCAATTTGTGGGGAATGAGGAATAAGAGCAATCCAATCTCCCGAGGTAGAGGCGGCCCCATCCCGGAGAGAAGCATCATAAATGGCCCTTGTTAGCAGCTGGACAGCGAGGGCCAGGGCTCGGGGCTGCAGCCCAGCCTCAGCTGATTGAGCTGTGCAGCACGGAAAGGTCTGTGCCTGTTCTTCCATCTCTCTTCCACAGACCAAAGGTCTCCTCTTCCCAGGAGAGATCCCTTGTGTCCCTCTGTTACTGCCCCAGGCTGCATTTGGGCTCCTGCTTCTGATGATTTGCCCTTCTGTGGCCATTTGCACAAGACATTCCCCATTTTGCACTTTTCCCAGAAAATAATGATGAGTCCCAGCGTCGCTGGTTTCCCGGGCCCAGAGCAGGTTGTCTCTCTCTCTCCAATGCTGAGGCTCTTCCCGAGGTCTGTGAAATTCACAAAATGATTTCGTTTGGAAAAGAACCATGGAGTCCCAGATCACGGAGTCCCAGCTGTGCCCATGCCCACATTGTCCCCAGCCCAGAGCTCTGAGTGCCACCTCCAGGAATTCCTGAGACACCTCCAGGGATGGCCACTCCAAACCTCCCTGGGCAGCTCTTTCCAGGCCCTCACACCCTTTCCATGGGGAAATTCCTGCTGCTGTCCAAGCTGAGCCTCCCCTGGCCCAGGCTGAGGCCATTCCCTCTCCTCCTGCCCCTGTTCCCTGGCAGCAGAGCCTCCCCTGGCTGTCCCCTCCTTTCCAGAGCCTTTTCCTGCAGTGCCCCCTCGGCTGCCCTGGAGTCAGGAGCCTGAGCCCAGCTAAGCCAGCCCAGAGGCTGGTGATAAGCTGGGCTTTGGCTTTTCAGGAGCCTGAGCCCAGCTAAACCAGCCCAGAGGCCGGTGATAAGCTGGGCCTTGGCTTTTCAGGAGCCTGAGCCCAGCTAAGCCAGCCCAGAGGCCCATGATAAGCTGGGCTTTGGCTTTTCAGGAGCCTGAGCCCAGCTAAGCCAGCCCAGAGGCTGGTGACAAGCTGGGCCTTGGCTTTTCCATCCTCAAGCACAGCTTCACACTCCCAGCCCTCTGAAGTGAAGATGGAGCAGCACATAAAAGCTTCGGCTTCCATTAGTATGAAATGTTTCAGAAAAGTGTTGAGCTAGGTAATTACCTTAATCCAGCGGCAATGGTTGGTCACCGTACACACTGATGAGCATCCAGAGCCAGATTTGAACACGCAGTCAACCCGAACGGAATTAGCTCGGCGAGAGCGGCCCCCGATTTCTTAATTAGTTCTCGGTGACAAGAACATTTAATGTTTGCCAAAGTCAAGTGCAAATTCCACAAGTGACAGAGTTTGGGGAGACTTGGGAGGGGGCCCTGAGCCCGGGGCAGACCCTGCTGGCCCGGGCAGCAGCAGGAGCTGCTCTCACCGAGCCCTCTCAGGCTCCCCTTAAACTCCTACAGCCCCACAATAAAAAGTAATGGTACGATTAACTTCACGGTGATAACCCATTGCATCCAAAATACACATTTAGCTCCAATTCTCATTGAACTACACAGAGGCTGAAAATATAATGGCCTTTCCCCGGCAGCTGACGGCACAGTTTAGTGCACTGTAATTGGCTCCCTTGGCTTATCCCGGGTTAATAAAGTAGATGGGATTCATGAAAAAGCACCGTGGTCACTTAGCAATTGTTTAATTTCTGTAAGGCGATTTTTTGGGTTAGAAAATTATTGTTTCCCGGTAGTGTTAAATATTTATGCCACACAATTGAGACGCCTGGCGCAGGGCACGCTCCTGTTAAGCTCACAAATCAATAAGTTACAGAACAAATGGAAATACAAAATATCATTTCGAGTGTGAAAGACACTCCTCAGCCTGCAGAACATCTGTGTCACCGAGGGTTTGTGCTACTGCAGAGGATGTACAAATATCTCGGCCCAAAGATCGTGACCTTGCTGTCATTTGGGTGGGCCCCCCTGTGCTGGCTGGGACAGGGAGGTGAAACCTTGAGCTCTCCTGAGAAACTGCCCTGGCTCCTTGGACACCTGGGGAGGGAGAGCAGCAGCCCCAGGAACTGCCTCCACACGGGGCTGGAACCGCTCCTGGTGGGAGCTGTCGTGGCCCAGCAGAGGATCCTGCCCTGACACAAGGAAAGATTTCAGGAGTTTCCCACCCTGTNTGATATCACACACTTCTATTCCAACCCCACACCCCCAATCCCAGTGCTGTCACTCAATTTTGGGAGCCTTTTCCACGGCCTCAGGTCAGTGCAGTGTTTGCTGGGGGGTCAGTGCCTGTGGGCACAGAAAGTCTGGAATTCTCCATGCCCAGGGCTCCAACTGTGCACCTTCTTAAAAAAGAAAAGAAAAACCACCAAAACTTCTAGAACTGGGTATTTTGAGCAAGCCAGTAAATGTCACAGGGAAAAGGAAAACTTCTAAGATGTGTGTAGGAGAATTAAATTTGATTTGTGTCATCTCCACTGTTCTCAGGGTTTTCCAGCTTTTAGAGAACTCCAGTGAAATCCAGCCTGGGGCGTGGTGGGCTGTTAGGAGAGGAGTTTTGGGGAGGTGATGGGCTTGGCTTGGGGATGGAGCTGGGTTGGGGTTGGGTTAAATTGGGTCAGGCTGGCTCGGGGATGGCTTGGGTGGCTTTTGGGCTGGGTTGTGTGGGAACAGAAAGAGCAGAGGACTTTCACAGCATTGTAATAAACATTGAAATATCCGGAGCATAGAAAGTCTCTGAGCTGCAAAAAAATATAGAACAAGCAACTCTTTTATGCTGTAAGGTGTGGTGTTTGGTGATTGGCTTAAATAGATGCTTGTAAGGTTTTAGCATTGGCCTATGAGCTAAAAAACTTATAAAAGGCCTCGGAACTAAGAGAACTTTGGCTTCTGTTGTTGTGGCTTGAGTTTTACCATCCTTTGTGTCTCTGCCTTCACTGAGAGTGGTAATGAAATAAAAACCCCGTGGAGCTCCTCTCAGTGGCCCCATCCCGCTGTTGGTGAGGGGATCCAGCAGGGCTGTGTGGGCTGCTGCACAGGGGTGAGGAGACGCCGTGGGTTGAGGGGGGCTGGAGATGAGGCTGGAGCCTCACACACCTGGCAGGGGACAGGGAGCCAGGGGACAGGCAGCCCCAGCCCCAGAGGTTGTCCCCTGGCAGCGCAGTTTCAGACTGCTCTGCACAGCAGCATCTTCCATGTCCTGGGCAAGAGGTGAGGAGGGCGCCAAAAAGTGTCCCAAAATCCCGTCAGCCCTCTGGGTGGGCCGTGTGAGGGGTGATCACACCTCAGGAATGGGCCCCCTCTGGGGAGGAGCTGATCACTTTTATCCTGAGTTTTCCCCGGCCTTGGTGCCCTGGCAGCCGTGACACATCTCTGCCTGGCCCTGCTCCTGGGGTTCTGTGTAAGGAGGCTGTGACTGTCACATGTGCCCCAGTGAGAGGCTGTCACCCCCAGCCCGTGGGCTGGAGTCACACGGAGTTCACTTCTGCCTTTTCCAGCCCCGCTGCTCTCACTTCCCCCACTGACGCTGGGCCTGGGGACAGGAGGAAAACCCCACAGCACTGCCACCAACACAGGGACCTCCCCGTCCCTGTCCCTGTCCCCACTTCTCCATCAGCCCTTCATCAGCCCCCGGCTCCTCCACCCTGTGGGGTGAGCAGAGAGGAAAATCCCCTCCAGGGAAGCCAAAGTTTGCTGCTGTCCTTGGGTGTGTCCATGGCAGAGCACCCTGCGGGGACATTGCTGGTGACAAAGACAGGCAGCTGCTCCCGGAGGTGAAGAATGCCCAGGGAGGTTTGGATCCCCATCCCTGCAGGTGTCCCAGGAATTCCTGGACGTGGCACTCAGAGCTCTGGGTGGGGACGAAGTGGGGACTGGGCACAGCTGGGAGGGCCTTGGAGGGTTTTCCAGCTGCAGTGACCCTGGAATCCTGTGGAAGGTCACTCATCCTGGCCAGCTTTTAACAAACCCACGCGAGGCCAGTGGTGCCAGGCAGCTGCCCCCGGCCTCCCCCACGCTGGCAGTGGGACCCCCGTGTCCCCAGCCCGGTGTCCTGCTGTGGGGCACGGCCCCAACAGCTCCTGCCTTCTGGGACAACTGATAAACGCCCGAATATTAATAATGTGATGAGCTATAAATCAGCAATGAAGGTTTGGGTGGCAGGTGTTCCCCTCACGCCGTGGCTGCGTCCAAAGATGTCGTGTCTGGACAGGTGACACCGTGAGCCACGACTCTGAAAAGGAAAGGAGTGCAGGGCAGCACGAGCTGTGCCACCTGTGCTGGGGACCAGGGACATCGGTGGGGACACACACGGCAAAATATCTAAAATATATGAATATATAAAGTGTCTGCACAGAGCCAGCCATTGCGGGGGGGTTCAGTTCAGGGGTTTGGTGCTCCAGTAGACTCCAACCGTGTTTTGTTCTCAGCTGAAGGTGACTCTTGGATCAAGTTTCCAGGCAGGCTGGAAGCAGAGGCGCTGGAGCAGCGCTGCCCGAGGCAGGGTAGGCCCAGGAGGAGGGAAGTTCCTGCCTGGAGCACTGGAAGCGGGGATGGAGCGGCCAGGCACAGGCGGGGCCGGCAGGGGCTGCGCAGGGACATTGTCCCCACGGCGATGGGGACACCTGCGGGTGCTGCCCTGTCACTCCAGCCCCCTCTGCTGCCTCTTATCACCCGTGCCCGGCTCCCAGGGAGAACACGGGGGGCTCCCCAAGCCCCTCCTTTCCCCCTTGTCGCTGCCATCCCAGCACCCAGGGGAGGCTCAAGGACACAGGTCCCCGAACGCCCCTGGGAGCTCTGTGATGATGAGCAGAGCGTCCCCAGCCCTGTCTCTCGCTGGCTCTGTGGTGCTGCCAGCCCATCAGTGTCCCCTCCAGGCCATCAGTGTCTCTTCCAGGCCATCAGTGTCCCCTCCAGGCCATCACTGTCCCCTCCAGGCCATCACTGTCCCCTCGTGCCTCCCTGCCTGCCGCCCCAGCAATGCCTCCCTGCTTTTTGTGCTCAGCTCATTCAGCTCCCGTGCTTTCACAGCCCTCATCCTCTCTCCCACAAACCAAAAAAAAAGAAAAAAAAAAAGAGAGGAAACCCAGCATCTTATGGTTGTTTTCCCACAGCAAATCACTGGGGAGACACTTTGGAGCACTCTTGTCAAACACAATCTTGATTGCATTGCAGAGTGTCTGCAAGGTCTGCCCAGCAAGAAAAAATGGAATAATCTGATTTTGCCACAGCATTATGATAAAGCAAATTCAGATGGAGACTCGACCTTCTCCCCACTGCCTCATTTAATTCCCTTCTGTCCTGCCAGCATTTGTGCACAAGTGTTGTGAAAAGTTGTGGGTGTTGACGAGTCGTCACTGCCCCGGTCCGGGTTTATTCCGGGAGTTTTCCGTGTTGTCCCCTCCCGTGGCAGGTGAGTGACAGCCCGTGACAAAGCGCTCCCAGCGTCTCCCCCGTGTTGGCTGCACGTTGCCATGGCACTGAGACTTCTCCACCAACAGCCATAAACAAACCGCATTCAAAAGAACAAAACCCAAACAATCCCTAATTAAATTAAAATCTGGCAGCAAAATTAATGTTTTCCCTCTGAATGTCGTACCCGTTTCTCCTGAGCCGTTGGCCCTGCCTGCCCTGGCACTGCTGTCACCCATCCCTCGGCTTCGCTCCGTGCTCCCTCAACCACTTTTGATCACAACCTGCAGTTGCTGAGGAGGAACCAGGTTTTCTAGAAATAAAAACAAAATTCTCTGCCTCTGGGTAGCACACGAGAGGGTGAGGAAACAGCCTCGGGTTGTGCCAGGAGATGTTCAGGTTGGGTGTTGGGAAGAATTCCTTCACAGAAAGGGACGTCCAGCCCTGGCACTGCCCAGGGCAGAGCCCCATCCCTGGAGGGACTGAAAACCCTGCGGATGTGGCACTTGGGGACATGGCCCAGTGGTGGCCTTGGCAATGCTGGGAGAACAGCTGGACTTGACGGTCTCAGAGGGTTTTTGCAGCCCAAACCATCCCAGGGTTGTAGCTGAGGGTCCCCTGCAGCATCCCACTGCTGGCAGTGACCCCCTCCCTGTCCCTTCACCCTCGCCCAGGCTGGGAGCTCTGCCTCTGAAGATCATTAATCATAGATATAATTTAATGACAGCTGGGTCGTGTCCTGCTAACTAAGTACACCTTGTTTGCCTCAAAATGCTAATGGCTCCTCTGAATCATTAATGAGGGACAATTGGTACGGAGCCTAATAATCTTGTGTGGTCTAGTTACAGATTTATTCACGGGAGCCCAAGTCCTTTGTCATGGTAAAAAGCAGCAAAATCAGGTTGTGCAGAGCAGCTCTCAGTGGCACCAGCTCAGCAGAGCAGCTCCCAGGGTGTGCACATCACAACAGCTGGGGCAGCTCTCCTGGAGAACCCTGAGATCCGGGTCCACACCCCTCGGTGTGGATCAGACAACGCTTTTCTCTGCAGGTCATCCCGCTGCTTTCAATGGGAGCACTGGAGAAAGCTCCTGCTTTTCAGTGTGGGGAGAGTTTGTGCCGTGGTGGCCTCGGTGTGTCAGGGGGGTCAGGGCAGGGGGCCCGGCAGTGGCAGTGCCAGGGCTGGCCCAGGGGAGCCCCAGCAGCTCCCAGCAGGGCTGTGTCTGCTCCAAGGGGAATACTGCCTGAGAAGATTGGAATGCTGGACTCTGATTTTAGATGTCTTCTCCAACGGTGGGAGAAGCTCTGGATGGAGGGTCCTGGCCCGGCAGAGCCTGAGGCTGAGCTCTGTCTGTGTCAGCCCAGCACTGCAGGAAACCTTCCCCTGCCCCGGAGCTGCTTCCCAAAACCTTCCCCTGCCCCAGAGCTGCTTCCCAAAACCTTCTCCTGCCCTGGAGCTGCTCCCAAAACCATCCCCTGCCCCGGAGCTGCTTCCCAAAACCATCCCCTGCCCCAGAGCTGCTTCCCAAAACCTCCCCCTGCCCCGGAGCTGCTTCCCAAAACCCTCTCCTGCCCCAGAGCTTCTTCCCAAAACCCTCTCCTGTCCCAGAGCTGCTTCCCAAAACCTTCCCCTGCCCCAGAGCTGCTTCCCAAAACCTTCCCCCTGTCCTGGAGTCCTGCCCAAGGTGTACCCTTAAAGGCCTTTTGATAAATATCTACTTCCCTCTCCAGCTCTGTCCAGCCTCTGTTCCAGCTCAGCCTTCCCAAGGCATCAGGCTGGCGGAGCAGGTGGGTCACAGAGACAAAAACCTGGGACTTCAGTGGGGGTTGCAGTGTCCCTGTGGCACTTTTGTCACAAGAATTCAGATATCTGACAGCTAAACCTGCTGGCACAGATTTAGGTATCAAAATGAACAGCAACAATCTTATTAATGGGCCTCTTCATCTCCTGTGAGCTCTGACTTTGTAGAGGCGAAGTTGAGCAGCCAGGTCAAGTTTGATTCTTCCTCTTCTTCAGAACTTCCATCAGGGAAAGGGCCTGGGGCTGGAGAAACCAGCGGGCAGGGCTTTCACTGGATTTTTAAATTCGTGTACAAACATCTCTCTTTGGGGTTGGCTGAACCCCAATCCATGGAACAGCTGAAATCCTCCTGCTTCGTGTTTTCTCCTTTCTCATATTTGCCCTCAGCTGAATTTGGAAAGCGGTTGGCAAATAATTTGGGCTGGTGGAAATTTTCCTTTCCGCCCGTGAATCCATCCCCCTGCAGAACTGCTCCCTGCACCTGCCAGTCTCTCTTTCCAGGATCAGCTTTCCTGTCTTGCTTGCCCTGGGCTCAGAGCGGTGTCCGTCCACCCCAGGTGTGAATTCCTGTGTTTTCTCTGGGTGAAAAGAGCAGCCGTGGTTTCGCAGGGAGGCTGTGGCTGAGCTGGGGCCAAGGCTCTGCTGAGCTAAATGAATGCTCAGGAAAACCAGTGAATAGGAAAATAATGGAGCGATCCAGGATTTATAGCACATCTTAGAAACATCTCAATAAATTGCAGGATCCTCTCCGCATCGAGGATGAAGCGTTTCCAGGAATCTGACGTAGAAATCACGTTCTCAAAAATCTGCTGTTTCTCTAAATAATCAAAATTCTTCTATTTTAATTATGCAAATTAAAGTTGCTGAGGAACAATTGCTTGATTAGACCAGTTGGTACTGACCTAATAAATTATTTTGAATATTTTTCACAGGAAATTGATTTAATTGAAGCTTTTGTTAGCCCCTGCAAATGCACTCGGTTCATGCCACAGCACCCAGGAATTTATAAATGGGCTCGGAATGTTGTTCAGGCACCAGAAAATAAACCTCCGAGCTATTTACTACCTCCATGATATATAAAGTTTGCAGTTTTGATTTTGTGTGATTATGTTCAGCAATGGTGACCTTTAGAGGCAACAATATTGAAGTGTAATGAGGAGATGTTTGATCACTGGTGTACAATGAGGAGTTGGCGTGACTTCTCCATTCCTTCCTGGAATCTGTGAAATCCAGCTGACAGCCTTTAACCTTTAGACTGCTGAGGGCTGAAAATGTGTAGGGATTTAGCCTGTTTATACACCAGGGTGGCTATATGAAATTTTATATCATTTCTGCTGTCACTCCATGTGTGGGTATTGTACGTTTAATAACAGCCACCCCGGCC